>ML270161.1:358-13070 GCA_005239495.1 Nicotiana undulata | reverse complement strand
ATGCATTGAAGAGGTAGAACGCTCATCGGGTCCACTTCCTACGCCCGTAAAGGAGCTACTACTTGAATTTGAAGATGTCATGCCACAGGAAATACCGAAGCGACTTCCGCCTAGGCGCACTGTGGACCATGAGATTGATTTGGTGCCGGGGGCGAAGCCACCTGCCCGGGTGCCTTACAGAATGTCACAACCCGAACTCACCGAGCTTCGGAGACAATTGACAGAAATGCTAGACACAGGAATCATTTTACCCTCCAAGTCCCCACATGGGTCCCCTGTGCTTTTCCAGAAGAAACATGATGGTAGCCTATTCCTCTGCGTGGATTATCGGGCGCTGAACAAAATTACTGTGAAGAACAAGTACCCTATTCCACTCATGGCAGACTTGTTCGACATATTGCGGAGTGCTACGGTTTTCACAAAAATTGACCTGAAGACAGGGTATTGGCAGGTCCGGATTGCTGAGGGCGACGAGCACAAGACGACCTGTGTGACAAGATATGGGTCGTTCGACTTCCTAGCTATGCCGTTCGGCTTGACTAATGCCCCAGCCACATTTTGCACCCTGATTAACCAGGTCTTCCGAGAGTATATTGATGAATTTGTGGTGGTCTATTTGGATGATATTGTGGTCTATAGCCAGACACTGGAAGAATACCTGGAGCACTTGCGGAAGGTCCTAACCCGATTGCGAGAGCATGAATTGTACGCAAAGCTATCCAAGTGCGCCTTTGCTCAGAAACAGATCGACTTCCTTGGGCATGTCATTGAGGAAGGGCAGATCAAGATGGACCAGCAAAAGATCCAAGCCATCACAAATTGGCCGCCACCCAAGGATATCCATGCCTTGAGGTCATTCCTTGTCCTATGAAATTTCTATTGGCGGTTTGTGAAGAACTACTCTCTCATCGCAGTACCATTAACTGAACTCCTCAAGAATGTCACGCCTTGGGATTGGGGTCCTAGGCGAGCGGAGGCCTTCAATGCATTAAAAGCGGCTATGTCTAGTAGTCCTGTCTTGGCCCTTCCTGACTTGGCCAAGCCATTCGAGGTACAAACAGATGCTTCTGACTATGCTCTTGGCGGGGTATTACTTCAAGACGGGCATCCCGTAGCATATGAGAGCCGGAAGCTGAAGGATGCAGAACGACGCTATGCCGCCCACGAGAAAGAATTATTGGCTGTCATTTATTGCTTACGCCTTTGGAGGCATTATCTACTTGGATCACCGTTCGTGGTCAGGACAGACAACACAGCTATTAGTCATTTCATGACCCAGCCGAAGCTGAATGGCCGACAGGACCGATGGCAGGAACTCCTAGCGGAAGCTAACTTCAACCTGGAGTACCAAAGTGGGAAGTCTAATCATGTGGCTGATGCGCTCAGTCACCGAGCGGACCTAGCATCGGTGTGCCTACTCGCCACCCTAAGGGGGAGCGAAGTAGCCACCACCATTAAAGACTAGATACAAGATCTACTCATCAAGGATCCCGCTGCATAATATTTGGTTGATCTAGTAGGACAGGGCAAGAATCGCCAGTTCTATATGGAGGATGGTTCCCTGAAGGTAAAAGGGAACCGACTTTATGTTCCAAAGGAAGTAGATCTGAGAAGAACTCTCTTGGCGAAATGTCACGACACTCTGTGGGCCGGCCATCCCGGCGAAGAACGCACCATGGCCTTGCTTCGCCGTGCATATTATTGGCCCCAAATTGTTGACAATGTCGCGCAGTACCTGAGGACTTGTCTAGTATGCCAGAAGGACAAGTACGACTGCTTGACACAAGAGGGACTCCAAGAACCTCTCGCTGTTCCAAAGATACCTTGGGAAAGCGTGTCTCTAGATTTCATCACCGAATTGCCCAAGGTTGGAGATCTCACAACTATCTTGGTTGTGGTGGATCGGTTTTCGAAGTATGCCACCTTCATTGCAACACCTCAATATATATCAGCAGAAGATACAACTCGACTCTTCTTCTCTTATGTCGTCAAATATTGGGGCCTGCCCAAAGACATTGTTAGTGATCGCGATTCACGCTTCACTAGCAACTTTTGGACCCAACTATTTAAGTGCCTCGGGTCAAAATTGAGTCACAACTGAAGTTTTTATCCAAAATCCGATGGCCAGACGGAGCGGTTCAATGGTATGTTGGAGGAATATCTCCGCCATTTTTTTACTGGATCGCAAAAGAATTGGGTGAAGCTTTTGGATGTATCCCAACTGTGTTTCAATTCACAAAAGAGCTCCAGTAGAAACAAAAGCGCTTTTGAAATTGTTACCAGGCAACAACCGCTACTCCCACACACCGTGAATGCACCAAACATGGGAAAATCTCCTCGTTCTACTGGCTTCTCAACAGAATGGAAGCGAAATATGGAGATAGTGCGGAGCTATCTGGTGAAAGCCCAAAAGCGAATGAAGNCCTGTTGCAAAAATATATTGGACCTTTGTCCATTGAAAGACGCATTGGGAAAGTTGCATACCGAGTGGATACCTCAGCTTGGTGGAAAATCCATCCCGTCTTCCATGTCAGTCTATTGAAACCTTTTCGGGAAGACACGGAGGATCCTTCACGGAAGCAACTCACAATACCCAATATTCGAGGCCCCGGTTCAACTTGGAAAAGGCGAGCTGAAGCTATTCTTGATGACGAGTAATTCATGCCTCCAGGAAGGATCACGAAGAGTTCTTGGTAAAATGGCAAGGGTGTGATGCAGAGGATAACACTTGGGAGAGGGGAACAAACCTCAAAGCCTACAAGAGTCTGATTGAAGATTATTTGGGAAGTAAGTCGCCGAGGACGTCGCCAACTCAGGTGGGTGAGAATGTCATTGGCGGCTTTCCAGCCATGCCCCATGACCCCTTGGACGCGCCCCGTGGCGTCCTAGCAAGCCTCTCAGCGCCTAGCGCCATGGAGGGCCCCGTGGTCTTGGCCACACCAAGTGACAAGCGCGCATGTGCCTCTGTCGCCCCACCAATTTCCCTCTCTAGCGCCCAGCCGCAAGCAGCTGCCAACAGCGCCGCGCGCGCAGATTGTTATGCTTGAGTCAAAGTTGCTGCCAACAGACCTGTTTCTACTTTTGTAGAAAACCAAGTCCTTTTCTCTGTAAATATAGAGTAGTTTTATTCCATGTACTTTCATTATGTTTCTCTAGCGTAGTTTAGTCTACTCATGTAACTTTGGTTTATTTTTTTTAAGCATTATTAGGGGGTATCAAGCATTCAAAACTTTCTAGCAAGCAATTCTCTGTACTGGTGTCTCTACCCCTCGACACTGCGTTGCCTTCTTTTGTAATAGCTTTCATTATTGCAATCAAGCTTTTATTCAATTCTCATTTCTGTTCTCTCAAATTGTTGGCATTGGTTTTCCCACACGGCACTGACAATCTCGTCTAGCGTGTGGCGGGGACCTCATTTGGAGGATAGTAACCACCCTGACATTGGTTGCTTAGCCTTACGTCGCCCTTCCAAAGAATCTCTGGAAGGCGCCGCATAACATACATTGTGTCCAGTGAATTATTAGACTCCCCCCTCCTTTATATAGTAGGGGAATCGTACTCTAAGTATAACTCTATAAAAGGTTAAAAACAATATTCTGTTTGGTTTATTGCTGGTTCTTTATCGATACATGCCGAGATCCATGCCGTGATATTCGGTCGGTCGCGGATATTACAGCCTTCTGTTGGTCGTGTTTGGTTACCCGAAGTCTTCCAGGATTTGGATCAATCTCGACTCATGATCCTGATATTTTTGAAGGCAGGCAACGTGCCCCCGGACTCTAACTCGATGAGTCCTTTGCTTTGATTTCGATCCTTCGCAATCATCTTCGAGCTCGTTTTATCTTAATGGAGCCCGGAGTGTATCGCGAGCTCGATTTCCACACGTATACAAACAGTCTACTCATTTCTTGGAGAGAAAAATGACAAGAAACAACATGAGCAACCCAATTCCTTCTTCAATACACCCTGACATAAATGACAAAAAGCTCAAAACGTCTCGTCAGTCATGTCATAATGGCATTAAATGCATGTCAGCCACCGGTTGGTTGTCCCTGGAAGCAAAACGTCACGGAACCACTATAAATATCTCCCCCTTTGCTCATTTTTCACTTTACATTAAACCATCTACCCTCGTACCCTCAGGATTTTACTAGTCTTTTTCACATTCCAACATTTTTACCTCCATTATTCGAGATCCCTTTGAAATTATTACTCATCATCCATTCAAGCCAACACATCTGAGCTTCCAACTTTCAACCTTTCTCCATATCCTTCAAGATTTCCCCTATAACAATGGCAAAAACCTTAAAATCTATTCCCCAAATGGTCGTTTCTACCTCCCAAATGATTGCTGGACCAACAAAACCACATCCCGATATGTTCGACCTTGGGAGATCCGCTGCTAACGTGGTTGCCGATGAACTGGCTCTCGAACCTCCCCTGAAGATGTTCATTTCCGGGTGATGTTTGATCGCTGACGACTTCAAGGTTGAGAAGCCTTCTTCGGTACAAGGTTGGTGTGTGTGAGGATGCCTCGAGGTATATTTTCTCAATCACTGAAGAGGACCTTCCCAAGGTCCAAAAAGATTGCAATTGGACTGCAGGGACATTGTAGTTTCTGACTCCGAAAAGTCCATTACCACCCACGTCGAGGGATACCTAAGTGTCTATACATATCCCATTACGCTGGGTCCGGCATCTCAGACTTCTTCAATAAGTAAGAGGTATGTGTCGGCCAAATTCACCCTTCACTTTGGAGGATTGTGATCTTCCTTTGATGTTTTGTGGATAAAATCAATTTGTGCACCTTCAACATCGATCATCTGCTCCATTTATACAATCCCGAATCTTCTAGGGGGGACTGATAAAGCTTGTCCGCCAGGCCAGCAAAGCCCCATTTTCGAGTATCGGTGAGGACCAGGATCGAGGCTGGAAGGGTCGTTTTGTTTGGGTGAAGACCCTGGATTTGGTTTCGACCAAATTCAGTCCATTCCCTGAGAAGTGGAATGCATCATGTAAGTAAAAGCTTTCCCTCGAATGTCGATTCCATGATCATCGCACTTTTTCTCATTGGTATCCGTGGCGGTACAACTGTCGCCCGAGTTCCAAACACTGTCCCTCGACTCAAGGAGTGGGTCGAAGGGATTGTCTCACAGATGCCCTACTTCGAGCGCTCGTGGCACAAACTCTCAAAGGGTCGTTGAAGGCCCGTTCCCATGGTAATATTCCTTCCCTAAATAGGTTCTGTTAGCCTTCTTCCCTTAGCATTATGTTCTTATAATTTTTCCTTTACTTCTTCTTTGTAGGTTTGCCTAAGACCGTCGAACTTAAGCCCCTGGTTAGGGACAAGGACTTACCTGGCAATTCTTCTGCTTTGGGACAGCCCGGAGCCACAACAGGGGAGAAGAAAAGAAAAAAGGCCCTGAGTTCACCTAGCTCAGAGAAAAAGAGAATAAAAAAGATGCTGGTTCGTAAGCCAAAGGAAACCTCCAGGTCCTGAGTGCTTGTCTCGAAATCCCTCCTCCGCTCAGATTAGAGCCCGAGGAGGGAGACATCTTCATGGCCCGTGAGCCATATATCCCCAAAGAACGGGTGGCAGCCGACGGGGGAATGACGAAAGCAAATCCCCCTCAAGTTTGCGAGGCTAATGTCAAGGTTAGGGCCAAATACTCACGAGATGCCAGCCCTACCCCGCTCGGCATTGTAGATATTTCGGTATCGCCTGAGTTCATAGAATGAATGTTCGACGAAACCCGAACGACCTAGGATCAATCTCACAAAGACGTCCATGGAGCAAATGATCCCTTTTGAGGATTTTATGACGATATAGTCTCATCCGTTCTACAGAATTTCACTGGGTTAGGTGACTTGGAGGTGCCGACGAAATTCCATCTTTAGAGGCTGACGGGTCGAGCTCGATCCCGAGATTGATCAATCTATTCCTGCTCCGAGCGTAGATCTTGGTCGGAAGCGGACTGCCATTATTTTCGTTCTCGAGGATGACCGAATCCTTTCCCCCCCATAGGGATAGCTAGTTACCTCTGATTCCTAGTGACATAAGAAGATCAAGTAAAAATGAACAAGGTAGACGCGTCGTGCCTATTCAATGAATCACAACAAGTGCTAAACTGGTAACTATTGA
Source organism: Nicotiana undulata (assembly GCA_005239495.1). Lineage (NCBI taxonomy): Eukaryota > Viridiplantae > Streptophyta > Magnoliopsida > Solanales > Solanaceae > Nicotiana > Nicotiana undulata. The sequence goes on along the minus strand of ML270161.1, from coordinate 6,928 downwards.
TAACTCTCAATAATTCTAATATTTGAATCAATCCTTGATAATTCTAATATCCTTTCTTGTATTTGATGGCCTCAGTGCTCCACCACGAAACCTTTCTCCGGTACTAGGACAAGCTGAGCTAACTCGAGGCCGAAGTCAAAGAGCTTGCTGAGAAAAGATCCATGTATAAACTTCTCAGCGAGCAACGTGAGGGAGAAGTCAAGAGCTCCGAGCCGAGTTGGACGCGACTCAGAAAGAACATACCAACCTATTGGAACAAGTAAAAATCTTTGATGTTAGTGATGATTAGCTAGACGCGATGTCTAACAGTCAAAATCCACAGGTCCAGCAAAAGATTGATCGTGTTGACTAGCTCCGAGCTGAGATGAATGAAGTCAAGGCCATGGTCGAGGAGTGTAAGGAAATTATGGACAAGTTGGCTTAGGAAAAGGTGACTGCCCGGGAGCAACTGGCCTCGGTGGAGGCCCTACTTCGGTCGGTGAAGGAGAAGGTTGAGATCCGGTCCCGAAAAGTCGAAGACCTCTAGTCTCAACTGGGCTCGGCCGTTGCAGCACGAGATACCCTTGTCAAGGAGCTTGAAGAAGCCAAGTTAGCGGTGGAAACGACTAGGGCCGACGCTTAAGAGATGGTGGCCTAATATAGAGCCGATGCAAAGACAACTCAGAAACGCCTAAAGGCCATTGTCTAATATGTGAAGTGGCTATCCCGGAGGGAGGCTCTCGACGAGGTTCATGCCCAGGGATTCGATTTATCGGCCTAGCTTGAAGATGTTAAGAGGCTCACGAGACCAAGAAGTTGGCAGACCCTAAGGAAGAGGAAGATTTCGAGGATTCGGGCGGATCCGAGGACGGGGAAGATACAAATAGTTATGGTGACGAGGCGAGCTCCAGTGATGATCGGGCTTCTTAGGTACCTTGTAAATTTTCCTTTTCTTTTGTACTTTTGTATTTTGTTGAGTTCGTTTGGTCTTTGTAAAAATTTATGTATATATACAAGGATTTTTCCCTTCGACAAATTTCAAGCTTGTTTCTATTTTGTTTTTATCTTTACGAACGTAAAGATTTTGAACGCCTTAGCACGTAATAATTAGGTCTTGTTCGGGAGTTCGAACAATGCTCGTTCTTGATATTATTTTTCTTATGACTCGTGGGGACTCGGTATGATCGGAAGCTTTCCTCGAACTGTTTGCTTAGAATTTTCTAGATTATAATTTTGCGGAGGGTAGCATTTGAACCTGTTTAGAAATTTTGAAGGCCTTATGTGTTGGTTACGGATCTAAAACGTTCCCGATCTATTTTAGGACGGCCGTAGCCTCTTAAATTTAGGTGTTTCCTAATGGGCTTATTACCCCAAGTCATCCGGGCTTGCCCGGGACAACAATCCCCGAATGGGGATGGCCGTAGCCTTTGATGTTCGGGCAATGCCTAATAGGTTTTGTGCCCTCGGGCTTCGTAGCCCGAGTCGTCCGGGCTAGTCCATGACTACAGTCCCCGAGCAAGGGCGATCTATTAGATTCAGACAAAGGTGGCCCTTGGCCTCGATATGTTTAAAGAACAACATATAATAATTTTTTTAGAGAAAAAATATGGATGTGCAATGTAGAAACCTTCTTTTAATTTTGTGCAACATATGAAATTGTGTACAAGAATCATGTTATTGCTTAAGTGGTCTATGTGGGCACGGTTTATTTGACCGTTTGGCCCTTACAACAAATCCTATCCACCAAGTCTAGACTCGTTTGAGCACGACGTTTCCTTCCTTGCCAAAATCATTACCCGAGGGTGAGAACCCCCAGTATTCAAGGCCAATCTTAGAGAGGGATCGGATAATGTTGATGTGAACCTTGATTCTGGTTCATAGATGGTCTTCAATACTAAGTTAGCACGATCCACTGCTGCCTCGTTAAAAACCTTACCAGGAAACCTATTTGGAACAAAACTGGTTCAAGGGAAAAAGAGAGCAACACGTGCTTTCAGGCCTAATAGTTGCATCATTCATTGGCCTTTACCTACAAGCGTTAGTCCAATTCGTAACATATTTAAAGAAATGTAATGGATGGGGCCGTACCTAAGTAGTAGTACCGTTTTAAGTGGGTTATATTCTAGTTGTTCGGTAACCTCCCACTGTTCACCATTTTGAGTTTGTACGATCCTTTGCCAGTGATTTATATAATTCGATATGGACCTTCCCAGTTCGGTCCCAACCTCCCTTCATTCGGGTTCCGGGTGCTCAGTGTCACCTTTTATAAAACCAAGTCCCCGACATTGAAGTGTCGAAGGGTTGATCTCCGATTGTAATATCTTTCAATTTATTACTTTTGGGCGGCCAATCGGACGAGGGCAACCTCGCGCCTTTCATTTAACAGTTCCAGGTTCGTACTCATGGCCTCTTCGTTTGATTCTTTGATCGCATATCGGAACCTGAGACTCGGTTCTTCTACTTCGACTGGTATAAGAGCTTCAACATCATAGACCAACGAGAAAGGGGTGGCCCCTGTATTGGATTTTGAGGTCGTACGATAAGCCAATAGGCTTCGGGCAAAATTTCTTTCCATTTCCCTATGGCGCCGGTCAACCTCTTTTTGAGGTCTTGGAGTATGGTTTTGTTCGTGGACTTTGCTTGCAGTTTTTAATTTTATAAGGATTGGTTACCTAAGGCTTGCCTAGATGTGGGATAATGTGCGATTGTTACCAGGATTATTGAAGAAATTTGTTATAAATTGTGTTACCTAAACATGTTGTTCTAGGTGTTAAGGGATACCAGATTATTACCAGTTTGTTAAAAGGACATGGTGAGACTATTTTATGTCCCCTTTTTTACGCATCAGTAGTTAAACTAGGTGTAACTAAGCGAGTATAAGTGAGATCTTAAAACATGGTGTCTAATGCACATAAGAGATGCAAAATGATGCATATGCAGAATTCCTAAATGGGATTTTAAGTGCACATAAAGTTACAGCATTATTATACATAATTGCCAGAATTGACTTGGTATTAACGTGGTCATTTTATCCTAAAGACAGGATTTATAAGTGATAACAATGCCAAAATGAGATGTTGAAGACAGTAGACATAAAACCTGGGAGCAGGGTAACTAATGCATGATACATATTGATCCTAGACATGGATTTCTAGTGCGCATACAAAAATGTAAACCTAAAAGAATGGTTTCTACCCTTGATGTAGATAACCTATATAGCTACCCTCCCACTTTCACTATCCATCCCCAATATTCGTTTACAATAAATTATTACCAACTAGTATTGAATGAATTACATAAGTAAATAAGGAAAATAAGAAGTTACACTATAGGGAGACTACAAATAGGCCCAGATTTTTAGAGTTTCCAATGCCATATGGTGTTTCACAACCTTTCACATAATCCGGGTGTGTCAGAGTTCCCTAAGGACCTCAAGGGATCCCGAGCAGTGCTCACAACCAGATTTCATAGCCATAATTGAGTAAGTGCAGTATGGAAGGGCCAACTCTAATGCATCAGAGTTCAGAGGGATCTCATAGGGATCCCTAAGCAGTCACACATTAGAGGGGCATAACTTAAAGGTCTAAGAGTAAAGTGAGAGTGCTTGACATAGTTTTGAAAAGATTTGAGTAGGAAAACAGTTTGAAAAGAGACTGGTTTGAAATGATTTTGCAAAAAAAAACAACAGAGGAGTTTATTCAACGAGACAGTTTTAAAAGAATAGGGAAATCAAAACAAACAACCTACCAATCTTAGGATTAAACAGGTTCAACATCCCATATAGAACAAAGAATCAAGACAAGTTTCAGCAACCACAAACAGGGGTAGTGGGGAACTGGGGACAGGTATAGAGCATACAAGGGTAAGCACATAGTAGGTGAAGAATCAGGGAGGTCCTAAGGAGGTTCAAGGGATTAAGGTACTGCATGTATTACACAGAACCAAGTAACATAAGGTACAAATTTTTTTACCATAGAAACGTTCATGCCAGTAATCAGAGAAACATAAGTAAAGCAGACTCATATTGAGGTATACTAGAAGGGGATAACATTTCATGAACATGCTGAATCTAATAGAGGGGAATACATAACATGCTAAGTGAACAATAGTGCAACCTGGTCAAGTACAAACTTCACAGCAAAACCATAAGTAAAAACATACTAGAAATAGGACAAATTGAAGTAGCAAAATAAACATGTTGTTTTGGGACTTAAACTGAAATCAGGACATACCAGTATGGAAGAGAGCAAAAACAGAAGAAGGAATCAGAGAGTATAGAAATCAGCCTTGGCTCACAGCCGGCTGACTTAGAATATGAGCAAGTAACCAGAGAAAAGGGAACAAAAGAGAGTTTTTGTGTAAGGGAGAGAGTTTTTGAACAATGTGTTCGTGTGTTGTGTTAATGAAAGAGTAGTGTATTTATAGTTTTTGAAAATAGGTAAAAAAATAAAGTAAGAATCATAGTTCAGCAGTAATTATGGAAATATATACCAATTAGAATCAAATCAGTATAAGGACTTCCTTTAATTAAGGAATTAGACTCAAACGGTAATAGACAGTGATAAATAAGGAAAGAAACCATATGGGGCTGAATGTAACACATAAGGAAACAGTCTCAGCATAGTGAAAGTATATCCCATGTAATAGAGACTAGGTTCAGAAATTATATTTAGGAAAAATACACATGAATAGTTTGACAGCAGAATCAACGATAAAAATAAGGCAAGAAATAACTTAAATGCTGGAAATCAATAAGGAAATCATCATAAAAGATGAGTGAGGTATCAATTATAGGGAATAAATATCAATCAAGGGAAAATATCACAAATGAACGGGTAGGCATGATACGGGCAACGAGAAACAGGAAATCAGCATATCTTAATTATGGAAAATGCTCAGGAATCAGTTAACAACATGATTAACTATGAAATAAGGCAAGGGAATATTTCAGAGGTTGAAATCAGTAGAGAGTATCATGCAAAATCAGTGAAGGGTCAATCACAAAGATTCAGGGATTCAAAAGTAGAAAATAGTACTGACTTAGCACATATTTATGAGAACAAGCATAATAAACTCATAATAGGCAAAATTAGAACTCTAAGAAGCAAACATAGGGTAAAATCGCATAAATCACGGGTTCACCTAGAGCACATAGCAAATGATTTGAAGGATTTAACAGAATAGACACAAAGAGCGGAAACCCTAATAAACAAAATAGGGTAATATCACAGAGCACATGATGTTCATGATAAAAAAACACATATGCAGGTTAATCGAACATATACTGAAAGACGGACTCAGAATCACAGATTAAAACCAAGAAACTTAGGTCTTTAACATAATAACATAGATAAACGTTTAAACATGATAAAAACACATAGAATAATAAAAATCAAAAGGAAAATCGTTTTTGAAAATGTAACGACCTGGCCGGTCGTTTTGGGAAGTTAGCGCCCCGATCCCCTGATAACTGTTCCTCCCTTGTCTTATTAGGTTAATGGAACGAGTCGGAGCGTTGAGTGATGAAAATTGGAGTGTTTTTGGACAAATAGTCTTTTAAGGTGAGCTTTGACCTTAGAAATTGGGCCGGAGCGGGAGCTGTGTGAAGATGGATCCGGAATGGAAATCCGTCGATCCGTCAGCTCCGTTGAGTGATTTCGGGGTTGGGAGCATGTTCGGAATGTGTTTTTGAGGCCAGACGTAGATTTAGGCTTGAATTGGCGAAAGTTAGAATTTTTGCGATTTCGGCCGATAGGTGAGATTTTGATATCGGACTCGGAATGGAATTCCGAAAGTGAAAGCAGGCCCGGAATGTCATTTATGACCTGTGTGCAAAATTTGAGGTCATTCGGACGAGTTTAGACATGGTTCGGCGTCGGAAGTGAATTCTTGAAAATTCCTAAATTCCTAGGCTTGAATCAATGCATTTTTTGATATTTTGATATTAGGGGACGTGTTTTTAAGGCTCGACTAAGTTGGAATGAGGTATTGGGGTCAGTTGGTGGTTTTGATTGAGGTCCCGGGGGCCTCGGAGTCGATTCCGATGTTTAACGGGAAGTTTGGAAAATTTCAAAGTGCTAAACCAGACTTGTATTTGGTGTTCCGCACCTGCGATGGAATTTCCGCAGGTACGAGCACGCAGGCGCGGGAATATGCCGCTGGTGCGAAGCCCCAGTGGCCTGGTCAGGGATCGCAGGTGCGACCTGTGCTCCGCAGGCGCGACTCTCCTATCGCAGGGGCGGTCCTAGTGGCCTGGTCAGAGATCGCATGCGCGACCTGGGCTCCGCAGGCGCGACCTTTCTATTGCAGGAGAGGTCCCATGGCTTTAAGTGATTTTCCGCACCTGCGATGATTATTCCGCAGGTGCGGTTAAAGGGACCGCAGGTGCGGAAATCCCTGTTCATATTCTAAGAATCCGAGGGTTATGTTATTTCACCATTTTTGAGTTGTGGGAGCTCGGGAGGGGCGATCTTTGAGAGGATTTTCACGTGGGTAATCGAGGTAAGTGATTTTCTACCACCATAGGTTAATTCCCGCGTTCCTAATCTTAAATCCCACCCTTAAATTAATGATTTTGAGTTAAAATTGGGA
>ML270160.1:42321-65049 GCA_005239495.1 Nicotiana undulata | reverse complement strand
TACTATATTTGACAACGATCGCTTACATTCTTTTAAGGTGTAAATTGAGCGTATCAGTGTGCACCCATGTCGGGAAAAGGAAAATCAATTAGGGAATGTATACCCTTAGTTGGAAAAGTAAAATCATCAATTAGGGAATGTATACCCTTAATTGGAAAAGGAAAACACCAATTAGGGAATGTATACCCTTAATTGGAAAAGTAAAACATCAACTAGGGAGTGTATACCCTTAATTGGCATCGACTAGGGAGCGTGTGGACCCATGTCGGGAAAAGAAAATCCATTAGGGAATGTATACCCTTAATTGGAAAAAGTATAGCTAGGGTTTGGAGACCCTATACCACTTCAGGTTTGAGCTATTTTCAACTTTTCTTTTTGAATAAATGCGGGAAAGGATTTTGGAGAAAACTTCCTTCTTGGAGTTGTTTCTGCAGAGCTGCTTCTAGCTCTTGCGTCTTTTCTTTTGGTTACACTTACATTTTGCAAGGTTGTTTTGAGTTACACCTGTTTCCTTCAAATAAAGAACAATTTGTTAGTTTGAAACGGTGGTTGGTTTTGCGGCCTTGATTTTCAACAGCTTGATCTCAGTTATTGTGACGAAAATCTCGACCACTTGCTTGCTGGTGATTGGGTTTCATCTCTAATCCCGGGGACCTTGGCTTTCCATATTTTACCATGGTGCTCAGTCACGTGGGACCCAACATTTGTCTTTATTTTTTCCTCTGTAGGCCTTTCACTTGCTTTTTCTTGTGGATTTCGAGAGTATCGGGGAAGTTTTGGACCCCTTATATTCTGCTGCAATGGTTGGTCGCGGGACTTAACCTTTCCAACTTTGCTTCGCCTTTATTGTCCACTTTAAACTTTAAAGCATTGGGAGCACTTCGGCTTTTCAAACTTGGCCGAGAGGATCAGCCACGTGGGACTTAACCTTTCACTTCAATCACCTTTATAGGCATTTCAATTTGATTTCCTCCTTCCAAGAGTTTTACGTTTTAAGCATCGACCATTGCGGCTAGTTGGGATCGACTCGATGCCCCTGATGAGGCTCGGTTCCCTTTGCATGTTGGCTCGTGTTAAATGAGAACCCTGTAAATCAGCTTTGCTATCCTTTCTTTGCCTTGCTTTATAAACAGAATCAGACTGAAAGGGATTGAAAGAGAATAACAAAGAAAATGGAGATGATGAATTTTGACAAGAAATATCCCTTTCAGGGAAGAGAAGAAAGGACTTATCTGGAGTGTACGTGGCCTTCAATGAAGATGACATGCGTCTTGGACTGGATGCCTGATCTATATAAACCATCTGACTCTCAAAAATTCGTCACAACTTTTAACTCAAGGTTGAGAAACCTTGTCCCGTGACCATGTCGATATCAGTGACCAATCATCCTCTTTTCGATTAGTAGTGCCCTTTTCGGGTTTTCACCAACTAACCTCTCTCATTTCTCTTCTCGACATCGCCCTGTAGTGCTCTTTGCGAGTTTTCACTGACATGACTCTCTCATTTTTAGTTTCCTTTCTCGCCATCGCCTTATGGTGCCCGTGCGGGTTTTCACCGATAAGACTCTCTCATTTTAATTTCTCTTATTGCTCGTATCAGCTCCAGATAGATGTATCCTGCTACTCTGGCTTTTCTTCAACGATCGATCGGAAAGGCTTGGATAGGATTTGGGGTAAAAAGAATTTGAATTGAATTACAACTTTTGGAACTTTTTAGGCGAATCATTGCCGAATCTTAACACTTGCCCCAACTTAAACTCTTGGGGGAATGTGGATTTTTATTTTGGCGTGACTGAACCCCAGGGAGAGATTGCCTACGTATCCTTTCGGAATCAAGTCAGACGTAGTTCAGGGTAACATTTTGTTTTTGTTTGATTATTTTTGTTTGTATTTTGATTTTTTTATTTTTCTTTTGATTTTTTTTTCTTTTCTTTTGATTTTTTTTTCTTTTTTTTTTCAAGTTCCAAAGAGGGTAGTCAAGGAAGAGTAACTGGCTCAAAGGTTTTAAAAAAATGATAGTGTTTGGGGTAGAATGAATGAAAAGCCTTCGTCATTTCGATCATAAGTATCGTCATCACGAAAAGGTCAAACATAATACATTTTGACTGCATCTGCATTGACAGCTGTTTCGGGGTTATTTCCTTCGATGTCCCCCAAGTATAATGCTCTCTTTGGTAGCAATTTCCTTATGATGTAGGGACCTTTCCAATTCGGGGCAAATTTTCCTTTCGCCTCTTCGTGGTGTGGAAGGATACGTCTTAAAATAAGTTTCCCTACTTCAAAGTTCCAAGGACGCACTTTCTTGTTGTAGGAGCAGGCCATTCTTTGTTGGTACAACTGCCCTTGGCAAACTGCGGCCATCCTTTTCTCGTCTATTAGAGTTAATTGTTCCAATCGGGTTTTGACCCATTCATCATCCTCAATTTCTGCTTCGACAATAATCCGAAGGGAGGGAATTTCAACTTCTGCAAGTATTACGGATTCAATGCCATAAACCAATAGATAAGGAGTAGCTCCAACCGACGTGCGCACAGTCGTGCGATATCCCAATAATGCAAAAGGCAATTTCTCGTGCCATTGCCTGGAAGTTTGAATCATTTTTCTGAGGATTTTCTTAATATTTTTGTTCGATGCTTCAACGGCGCCATTGGCTTTGAGCCGATAAGGGGTGGAGTTGCGATGTGTGATTTGGAACTGTTCACATACCTCCCTCATCAAGTTACTGTTTTGATTCGCGGCATTGTCGGTCATGATAGTCTTTGGGATACCAAAACAACAGATGATATTAGAGTGCACGAAATCCACCACTGCTTTCTTAGTGACAACTTTGAATGTGACTGCCTCGACCCATTTTGTGAAATAGTCAATAGCGACCAAGATAAATCTTTGCCCGTTTGAGGCCTTTGGCTCGATCGGCCCGATGACATCCATTCCCTAGGCAACAAACGACCAGGGTGCTGACATAGGATGCAATTCTGATGGTGGTGCATGGATCAAATCGCCATGTATTTGACATTTATGGCATTTCCCAACGAAGGTGAAGCAATATTACTCCATGGTCATCCAATAATACCCAGCCTGCAAAATTTTCTTTGCGAGAACGTACCCATTCATGTGGGGACCGCATACTCCAGAATGCACCTCGTTCACAATCTTTTCGGCTTCCTTGGTATCTACACACCTTAATAGATTCAGATCGGGAGTCCTCTTATACAGTACTTCCCCACTCCGAAGAAACTGATGGCGAGTCTCCGGATGGTTCTCTTTTGGTCCCCATTGGCCTGCTCTGGATATTCTTTTGTTTTCAAGAATCTTTTGATATCGTGATACCATGGTTGGATATTGGGCTCTACTTCGACCGTGTTGCAATAACCATGCCTTTCCTTGATTTGAATTTCCAACGGGTCAATGTGAACATTACCCGGATATGGTAGCATTGCAGCTAGGGTAGCCAGCGCATCGGCTAACTCGTTGTGGCATCGAGGAATATATCTGAACTCGACAACTTTGAATCGTTTGCTGAGATCTTCCACGTGTTGTCTATATGGAAGGAGCTTAACGTCTCGAGTTTCCCATTCTCCCTAAGCCTGTTTGATGATTAAATCAAAATCTCCCATGATTAATAACTCTTCTACATCCATGTCAATGGCCATATTCATACCCATTATACAGGCTTCATATTCGGCGGTATTGTTTGTACAGAAGAACCGAAGGCAGGCCGTGGCGGGATAGTGCTGTCCTATGGGCGAAATCAAGATTGCCCCAATCCCAACCACTTTTTCATTGACAGCTCCATCAAAGAACATTTTCCAAGTGCTGGCATCCTCAGAAGTCATCTCGGCTGAGTTTACCTCCTCGTCTGGGAAGTAAGTACTTAGAGGTTTGTAGTTGTCATCGATAGGATTTTCTGCCAAGTGATCTGCCAAGGCCTGGGCTTTCATTGTCGTGCAAGTGACATAGACTATGTCGAATTCGGTGAGAAATATCTGCCACTTTGCTAATCTCCCGGTGGGCATTGGCTTTTGGAATATGTACTTCAACAGATCCAGCCTAGTGATGAGGTAGATAGTATAAGCCAACAAATAATGCCGAAGCTTTTGAGCGACCCAAGTTAGAGCGCAACAAGTTCTTTCCAACAACGTATACTTGGCTTCGTAGCTCGTGAACTTCTTGCTCAAGTAATATATGGCCTGTTCTTTCTTCCCGGTTGTGTCATGTTGCCCGAGAACGCACCCGAAGGAATTTTCTAACACCGTCAGGTATAAGAACAAAGGTCTTCCTAGTTCTGGTGGGACTAGCACCGGCGGGTTCGACAAATATTCTTTGATCTTGTCGAAAGCGTCTTGGCATTCGTCTGTCCATTTGATGGCTGCATCTTTCTTCAACAGCTTGAATATAGGCTCACATGTGGATGTCAACTGAGCGATGAATCTGCTGATGTAATTCAACCTACCCAGTAGACTCATGATCTCCTTCTTAGTTCTTGGGGGTGGGAGATCCCGAATAGATTTTATCTTTGTCGGGTCCAGCTCGATGCCCCGTCGACTGACTATAAACCCCAGTAATTTTCCAGATGGAACTCCGAAGGCACACTTGGCCGGGTTTAATTTCAGGTCATACTTACGCAGGCGTTCGAAGAATTTCCTCAAATGCTGCACATGGTCATCTTGCGTCCTGGATTTAATAATCACATCATCCACGTATACCTCAATCTCTTGATGCATCATGTCTTGGAAAATGGCGTTCATGGCCCTCATGTACGTTTCCCCAGCATTCTTTAGACTGAACGACATGACTCAGTAATAATAGGTGCCCAGAGTGTAGTGAAGGCTGCCTTTTCTGCATCTTTTTCATCCATCAATACCTGATGATTTCCAGCATAGCAATCCACGAAAGACTGAACCTCATGTTTGGCACAATTGTCAACCAGGATATGTATGTTTGGAAGTGGAAAGTTATCTTTGGGGCTCGCTTTATTCAAATCTCGGTAGTCGACACATACTCTGACTTTTTCGTCTTTTTTGGGTACCGGAACCACATTGGCCAGCCAGGTGGTGTATTGTACCACTCGAATTACTCCAAATTTTAGTTGTTTAGTGACCTCGTCTTTGATTTTGTCACTCATGTCTGCTTTAAATTTCCTTTGCTTTTGTTGGACGGGTGGATTAGCGGGGTAGGTCGGCAATTTATGTACCACCAAGTCCACACTTAGTCCGGTCATGTCGTCATAGGACCAAGCAAATACGTCTTTGAATTCAAGTAGAAGTTGAATCAAAGCGTCCCTAGTTCTTTCATCAGTGTGGACGCTTATCATGGTTTCTCGAACCTCTTCTGCATTACCCAAGTTGATAGGTTCTGTTTCGTTTAAGTTTGGCTTAGGATTATTCTCGAATTGTTCTAATTCTCGGTTTATTTGCCTAAAAGCCTCTTCTTCATCATATTCCAGTTCTTGATTAATTATTTCGAGCTTAGACAGTGTATTAAGATCAGAGCATGAAGTCCGCAAGCATGTCATGTTATTTAAGGCCGCATTATTAGGACTCAAAATAAAAAAAATCAGAAAGAATAATAGACGATGAAATTTTGATTTCGTTTCTTTGAATTGAACAGAGGGTTTACATCGGAATTCAAAAGGCAATAAATTAAAAACACTTGAGTTACACCCTGAAATAACTCATAGTGCATGAAAGATGGCAAAACTGAACTACCGGGACTCCCGCCTGACGGGGAATGGAGTATCCTTCCAGTTCTGCAACTTGGCGTTTGGACTCATGTATTGCACTTCAGCGGTGCTTGAGCCTTCCCCTGGCTGAACCATGTTGGTTTCATATAACACTTGCTTCATGGGCTCGCAGATTTCTGCAATTTCTTCGGCCGTAAAGGCCTTCTCTTCCTCTTCAATATATTGTGGCTCGATGAAAGTTTCAGTAATGTGGGGGACCAGCTGAGGCAAGTCCCAACCATCTTTATTTCGAGCGTTGGCCCATTCCATATCGGCTTCTGTAGCCTGGAAACCTATGCCGAAGAATTTTTCAGCAACTCGTAGAGAGATCGGTTCAGTGATACCCTGTAAGGACACCCCAAGCTCCTTTCCAGGTTTGTATCCATGTCTAATCATGTCGGTAGCGACCATGATTGACGCATTTGATAGACAATGTTGCGGGTACGGAGTACCTTCTTCGTGCTGATCGACAACCACAATTTTAAACGCTTGATAGACAATATGCTCACTTCCTTCTCTGGCTTCAAGACAGGGGACCGAGGGGTCTCTGTATAGCAACTGCCCGTCCTCCCCATGGACCACTATCTCTTGATTTTCATGCTCAAACTTGACCATCTGGTGGAGGGTAGATGGCACTGCCCCAGGAGCATGAATCCATGGTCTTCCTAGAAGGAAGTTATATGAAGTATCCATATCCAAGATTTGGAAGGTTACCGTAAAATCCACAGGGCCGATTGTCATGATTATGTCTATTTCGCCGATGGTGTCCCTTTTGATACCGTCAAAGACGCGGACACAGACGTTATTTGGCCTGATTCTATCAGTGCCGATTCCCATTCCCTGTAGCGTTGATAAAGGGCAAATATCTACCCCGGATTCTCCATCAAGCATAACTCTCTTCACATAATATCCCTCACTTTTGACTTTTAAGTGCTGTCCTATGGGCGAAATCAAGATTGCCCCAATCCCAACCCCTTTTGCATTGACAGCTCCATCAAAGAACATTTTCCAAGTGCTGGCATCCTCAGAAGTCATCTCGACTGAGTTTACCTCCTCGTCTGGGAAGTAAGTACTTAGAGGTTTGTAGTTGTCATCGATAGGATTTTCTGCCAAGTGATCTGCCAAGGCCTGTGCTTTCATTGTCGTGCAAGTGACATAGACTATGTCGAATTCGGTGAGAAAAATCTGCCACTTTGCTAATCTCCCAGTGGGCATTGGCTTTTGGAATATGTACTTCAACAGATCCAGCCTAGTGATGAGGCAGATAGTATAAGCCAACAAATAATGCCGAAGCTTTTGAGCGACCCAAGTTAGAGCGCAACAAGTTCTTTCCAACAACGTATACTTGGCTTCGTAGCTCGTGAACTTCTTGCTCAAGTAATATATGGCCTGTTCTTTCTTCCCGGTTGTGTCATGTTTCCCGAGAACGCACCCGAAGGAATTTTCTAACACCGTCAGGTATAAGAACAAAGGTCTTCCTAGTTCTGGTGGGACTAGCACCGGCGGGTTTGACAGATATTCTTTGATCTTGTCGAAAGCGTCTTGGCATTCGTCTGTCCATTTGATGGTTGCATCTTTCTTCAACAGCTTGAATATAGGCTCACATGTGGATGTCAACTGAGCGATGAATTTGCTGATGTAATTCAACCTACCCAGTAGACTCATGATCTCCTTCTTAGTTCTTGGGGGTGGGAGATCCCGAATAGATTTTATCTTTGTCGGGTCCAGCTCGATGCCCCGTCGACTGACTATAAACCCCAGTAATTTTCCAGATGGAACTCCGAAGGCACACTTGGCCGGGTTTAATTTCAGGTCATACTTACGCAGGCGTTCGAAGAATTTCCTCAAATGCTGCACATGGTCATCTTGCGTCCTGGATTTAATAATCACATCATCCACGTATACCTCAATCTCTTGATGCATCATGTCATGGAAAAGGGCGTTCATGGCCCTCATGTACGTTTCCCCAGCATTCTCTAGACCGAACGGCATGACTCAGTAATAATAGGTGCCCCAGAGTGTAGTGAAGGCTGCCTTTTCTTCATCTTTTTCATCCATCAATACCTGATGATTTCCAGCATAGCAATCCACGAAAGACTGAACCTCATGTTTGGCACAATTGCCAACCAGGATATGTATGTTTGGCAGTGGAAAGTTATCTTTGGGGCTCGCTTTATTCAAATCTCGGTAGTCGACACATACTCTGACTTTTCCGTCTTTTTTGGGTACCAGAACCACATTGGCCAGCCATGTGGTGTATTGTACCACTCGAATTACTCCAACTTTTAGTTGTTTAGTGACCTCGTCTTTGATTTTGTCACTCATGTCTACTTTAAATTTCCTTTGCTTTTGTTGGACGGGTGGATTACCGGGGTAGGTCGGCAATTTATGTACCACCAAGTCCACACTTAGTCCAGTCATGTCGTCATAGGACCAAGCAAATACGTCTTTGAATTCAAGTAGAAGTTTAATCAAAGCGTCCCTAGTTCTTTCATCAGTGTGGACGCTTATCATGGTTTCTCGAACCTCTTCTGCATTACCCAAGTTGATAGGTTCTGTTTCGTTTAAGTTTGGCTTAGGCTTATTCTCGAATTGTTCTAATTCTCGGTTTATTTTCCTAAAAGCCTCTTCTTCATCATATTCCAGTTCTTGATTAATTATTTCGAGGTTAGACAGTGTATTAAGATCAGAGCATGAAGTCCGCAAGCATGTCATGTTATTTAAGGCCGCATTATTAGGACTGAAAATAAAAAAAATAAGCAAAAATCAGAAAGAATAATAGACGATGAAATTTTGATTTCGTTTCTTTGAATTAAACAGAGGGTTTACATCGGAATTCAAAAGGCAATAAATTAAAAACACTTGAGTTACACCCTGAAATAACTCATAGTGCATGAAAGATGGCAAAATGAACTACCGGGACTCCCGCCTGACGGGGAATGGAGTATCCTTCCAGTTCTGCAACTTGGCGTTTGGACTCATGTATTGCACTTCAGCGGTGCTTGAGCCTTCCCCTGGCTGAACCATGTTGGTTTCATATAACACTTGCTTCATGGGCTCGCAGATTTCTGCAATTTCTTCGGCCGTAAAGGCCTTCTCTTCCTCTTCAATATATTGTGGCTCGATGAAAGTTTCAGTAATGTGGGGGACCAGCTGAGGCAAGTCCCAACCATCTTTATTTCGAGCGTTGGCCCATTCCATATCGGCTTCTGTAGCCTGGAAACCTATGCCGAAGAATTTTTCAGCAACATGTAGAGAGATCGGTTCAGTGATACCCTGTAAGGACACCCCAAGCCCCTTTCCAGGTTTGTATCCATGTCTAATCATGTCGGTAGCGACCATGATTGACGCATTTGATAGACAAGGTTGCGGGTACGGAGTACCTTCTTCGTGCTGATCGACAAGCACAATTTTAAACGCCTGATAGACAATATGCTCACTTCCTTCTCTGGCTTCAAGACAGGGGACCGAGGGGTCTCTGTATATCGACTGCCCGTCCTCCCCATGGACCACTATCTCTTGATTTTCATGCTCAAACTTGACCATCTGGTGGAGGGTAGATGGCACTGCCCCAGCAGCATGAATCCATGATCTTCCTAGAAGGAAGTTATATGAAGTATCCATATCCAAGATTTGGAAGGTTACCGTAAATCCACAGGGCCGATTGTCATGATTATGTCTATTTCGCCGATGGTGTCCCTTTTGATACCGTCAAAGACGCGGACACAGACGTTATTTGGCCTGATTCTATCAGTGCCGATTCCCATTCCCTGTAGTGTTGATAAAGGGAAAATATCTACCCCGGATTCTCCATCAAGCATAACTCACTTTTGACTTTTAAGTGTAAGGCTTTGTTGTGAGCGGCTCCCTCGAGAGGTAGATCATTCCGGGTGAAAGAAATTTTGTTTACTTCAAAGAAGCGCTCGGCCATTCTTTCTAATTGTTCGACTGAGGTCTCCGCCGGCACATACGCTTCATTCAGCGTTTTCAAAATTATTTTCTGATGCTCGTTTGAGTGAGACTTGGTAACAGAGATAAGAGTGAGACTTGGTCAGGAGTTTTCCTGAGTTCTTCAATTGTGGCGTATTCAGTCATGTTCATTTTCTTAAGGAACTCTTCAACCTCTTCGGCGGTGATAGGTTTTTAAGAGGGAAGCGTTTGTGCTTGTTTTTGGCTAGCTCTTTCGGATTGAGGTATCCTTCAGAGGAGTTTGCTTTAATTGATTTCCCTGTGATCTCTTTTCCTTTGTATGTTACCACCGTCTTGTTGTAATTCTAAGGGACGATAGCATTATCCATCACGGGAGTTTGCAACGCGCGACTAATAACCACGGGCTCATTTAGCCTTGGTGAAATTATTTGCCCCCGCGCCACATACGTCCCTTTTGGCACGTACATTTTGGGGTTGTTCATCATTGCCTTATTGAATTGAAATCATCTGGGATGACTTAAGATGCATTGTTCCTTTCTGGGCGCCCTAGGAACGTAAAGAACAACGTATTTAGAGGATCATATCTTTATCTCGGCTTCAGCCTTCCCCGTGGCTTGAGGGACGGGGTTCCTCTTCTTCATTTCCTTGGCTGGCTTGGGTGCCGCCTTGGGATTTTTCTCTATATCTGCGATGACAATGATAGCTTTTAAAGATGGATCAAAATCTTGGTCCTCGCAAATCATGCCGATAATGGGCCCATTATTGTGGGTGGGAAATAGATTGTTCGTCACATTGGGAGCTTCTTCGTCCCTTAACACCACTTTCTTTTGTTCTATAAGGTTTTCCACGGCTCGTTTGAGGGTCCAGCACTCCTCTGTGTCGTGCCCTTCTGCTCTGGAATGGTAGGCACTAGGCACAATTGGTTCCCGGCTTATATGATGCTGATGTTGGATTTTTCCTGGTCGGAGGTACGGGCTGCAGAAGTCCCATCTGGACTAATTTGGGAAAAGACTCAAATATGGCTCACCGATAGGAGTGAAGTTAGGTCTCCTTGGTGGTTCACGGGGGTAGGTATTGTATGGCTAGTTGTTTTGAGGAAGGCGTGGATTATATGGATCCGGGGGAACATGGTTATTTCTCAGGGGTGGAGCTCTGTTCTGGTTGTATTGGTTATGTGGCCTAGGGTGCGGCTGAGCATTCATCACCGCATAGGAAAAAGATGGCGTAGCATAAGCTGCGTCTTGGTGAGGGTAGTAGTGTTGGGAAGTTTGGGAAATGGACCTAGGTATTGCCGAGAATTCCTGACATTGGAAGCCATCATGGCCCCTTCCTCCTTCTTCTTTCTGTTGGCTGCACTCCCAGACCCGTTTTGGATGGCCTGGGAGGTTGCTCTTGTGGCAGATTGGCTTAGGATATGACCGGTCTTTAGACCATTCTCAACCATTTCTCCAATTTTGATTGCTTCCGCAAATGGTTTGCCCATGGCGGACATCATATTTTTGAATTAATCAGCTTCTTGTGCTTGTAGAAAAACACTGACCATTTCGACCTCATCCATCGGAGGTTTGACCCTGGAATCCTGCTCGCGCCACTTAATAGCGTACTCTCTGAAACTTTCTGAGGACTTCTTTTTAAGGTTGGATAGAGAGTTTCTATTGGGAGCGATATCCACGTTGTATTGGAATTGTCGAACAAAGTCCCGGGCCAGGTCATCCCATACGTGCAAGTGGGATATATCCTGGTCCATGTACCATTCTGATGCAATCCCTGTTAAGCTCTCTCCGAAATATGCCATGAGAAGTTCCTCTTTCCCACCTTCTCCTCGGAGTTGGTTGCAATACCTTTTCAGATGAGCTATGGGGTCCCCATGTCCGTCATTGTTTTCGAACTTGAGGGTTTTAAACCCGAGAGGCAAATGGACGTGCGGGAACATGCACAAATCGGCATAGGAGGTGTTTTTCTGCCCACTCAGCCCCTGTATGTTCTTGAGGCTCTGCTCGATACTCTTCATTTTCCGAGCCATTTCTTCGTGCTCTGGTCTTTTCTTATCTTGTCCCAAAGTAGCTTCATATTGAGGTTGTTGGGGGTATGAATCGAGAGTGACATGAGTGGTGCCCAGAAATGACGGTGTTTGGAATGTAAACGCCAGTGGCTCAAAGCTTGGTCCAGAGATGGTTGGTGGAGCCATGTCAGAGCTCGATGGTGAGGTGAAGATGTTGGAAGATGCACCGGAAAACAGGACCTAGGGGCGAACCTCAGAAGGCCTTCCAGCAAAGTGAGCCGACATAGTTGGGTATTCGAGTGGCGTGGCTGGGTAACTTATAGGGATGTTGGAGGTTCCGCCTGTCCTAGGGATTATCTATGGGAAACCCGGGATGGAACTGGGCGGTTCCTACCATTGGGCCATGCATCCAACATTTCCAGCATGCGGCAATGCAGAATCCTGTTCTCTTCAGCTGTGGCTGACTCAGATGTTGGGATGACTGGATTCGGGTCCTCCACGGAAGAGTTGACGATTGATAAGTGACTTCCGGGTGTCATTTCTATGCTTCCTTTTGATCTAGTGAAGTAAGGATGGGAAGCCAGGTTACCGCAAAAACCAACCACCTTAGAAAAACACCTTTTAAGAGCGAACCAACAAAATGTTAGGTTGAAACATTTATCACATAGGGAATCGCACGTTTGGGGTATGCAATGCACCTAGGCAATTGAACACTTTCTATATGTTTTGCAACAGTTGTGTGTCTCATCCCGGCTTTATTTTCTCGGATTTGAACTTTCCCCCTTTTTATTTCTATTTTCACCTTTTGTTTTTCTCTATCATTTTATCACTCTTTTCTTTCTTTCATTATATTATTTTTTTGCTCTTTTATTTCTCACTCACTTTCCTTTCTTAATATTATGATCGAATCCTATGTGGATTGCCTACGTATCACGGCGCCGCGTGAATCATATCATTACGTAGTTCAAGGGATAAATCTGAAGGAAAGAAATAAACATTTTTTCGAGACTTTCATTCATTAGAAAAATATTTTCAACTTCATAAGAAACTTCAGTACACTTTTTGAAATTTTAAAACTACAAAAGACTTAAGACATGCTTTCTTGGAAATGTACAAACTACAGTGGACTTAGACAGGACTACAACAGGAAAATAAAATACAGATTTGAGAAATATCAATAATACATCAGTGCTTCCGTTGCTTCAGGGACCCGTGGGGCATCATTCGGCCTTGCCACGGGCCTGCGTGATATATCTTGTTGGAGGCGGTAGAGGTCGTCCATTATCTTGTGGACGAAGATCATAACCGCTAAGAAGAAGGTGGTCTGAGTCATATCTTCGCATTCCTGGCATTTTGTGACAATGTAACCAGCTATCTCCCGGACCCATTGCCTGATGATACCTTTTTCCTGAAGTAAACGCCCGATCTGTTGAGATCTTGCCTCTAAAGCCTTGGTCTCTTTGTGACTCTGCTCTTGCCATTGTCGCAATGTTTCTTCCAACTGGTCTATCATGTCATAGCACTGTTCCCTTTCTGCCTTAAACCTTTTTGCTTGCTTGTCCATTTCGTTTTCAAAAGTGGCCATTCTTTCTTTCAAACCCAGAAGTTCTTGGTTGTGCTTTCTCTTCAATTTTTGCACGAATTCTGCCCTTTCTTCTGCATTCTTTGCCAACTTTGCTCAAACTCGGGTCAAATCTTCTTCGGCTTTGTCCAGGTCGTCACCATAGCTACACAACTTTTGCCTGAAGCTGGTGACAAGTCTCTCGTTAGCTCTACTTCTTTCGGGGTTTTCAATGGCTATCCTCATCTGGACCTGAGCCCAGAGGGCTTCGTTTTCTTCGTTCAACCTGTTTCATTCCCCTTCGGCTGCAGGAGTTTGTAAAGTGTTTTCAAATTTGAGCTCTCGAATCTGGGCCTCCAATTTACTTATTGTAGCCTGGTAGTTGTTTTCCTTTTCTAACCAACCCTAGTGTTCTTGTGTTTGCTCAGTAAAATGTTGCACGTGAGGTATTTTCGCAGGTCGCTCTGGTTCTTGGTGCTCTCGGCCTCTTCTACCATACCAATAAATATAGGCTGGCTCTACTTCCCCTTGAGATAAGTTTCTTACCCGAGTCTGAGGCTCTAAGAATCTGCACTGGTTCCAGATCTGACAGACCCTGTTTTTCGAAAATGTAGCTCTCGGACACAACTCAATGGCTTGTTGGCTTAGGTCCTCATCATGTGGAATGCCTTGTTGTCTACCCAACTGCCGTAAGACCCGATGTGGGGAATATGGCTGGATACTCTGCAGACCCATTAACAAAAGATAACACACCTTAGCGGACATATTGATAACCTCGCCGACAGGGTTCGGTCGCGATCAATGAACTCAAATGTGAGTGCCAGGCCTCTGTACCCTCGGGGAATTTGTGGCCCTCTACCCGAGTATTGTGTTCTTCGATACAATTCAAACCAGTTAAGCCATAGTTCATGTAACTTGGGCAGTGACAGAGGTGCTCGATCATCCAAATCTGTAGGAGCAGATTGCACCCTTCAAAGAACTTTCCCCCAGACTGGCAAATTGTCAGAGCACGGTAAATCTCGGCTAAGATCATTGGTATAAGAGTACCATTGTTCTTATTCTTTATGAAATCCTCCATCCCTACCAGTCCGATATCTATAAGTCCGTCACCTCTAGGGCAGATTAAGGTGCCCAGGAATGCTACCACGAAAGCTAACCCTCGACGAGCTTCCCATTTAGCTTGGTTCTTGTGGTGAGTCAGACTAGTATTTTCAGCTTCATAGCCCCGAGGATCTCCATAACGTTTGTACAGGAAATAGAAAGTGCAGAACCCTTCAGCCAGGTGTGAGTCCTGAGTGTCCCGACTAATGTTCAAAAGATCAAAGAACTTATGTGGAGGTACCGCCCTGGGTGCCACCGGATACCGACTTTTAAGATTGTCACCGAGACCAGCATACCCCGCTATTTCCTATAGCGTGGGTGTTAACTCAAAGTCTGAAAAGTGGAACACGTTGTGGGCGGGGTCCCAAAATGACACTAGAGCTTCGATGATGTCCAACCTTGGCTTGATTTTTAGAAGGCCAATGAGTCCGCCTAAAGCTTTTACGGCAGACTTTCTACTAACTTCCCCCAAGTTGCTCCACCACATATGGAGTCCCACGGGAATTTCCTCGACGACCCTAAAGGGAGTGTTTTCAACTGTATTCATCCTGCACATTTGTTTAAATATTTTGATTAAGAAAACAAAGCCATAAAAAAAATGTTGACCGAATGCGAAAAAGTGTTATTTTTTGCAAAAGTTTTGTAATAAAGAAAATGGACCATCCCTCGCAAATACGGCCCTTCAATACTTCGAGTAGGAGGCTTTTAAGGCTCTGCTCGCTAATTGGGCAAAATATTTTTGAAAAGACTATAAGTGGCTATTTTTGCAAAAACAACTTTCCAGCGTCCCGTTGGGACAATTGGCTATTTAGGCAAGAACAACATCACCTAATTTTACGATCATATTTTTCTATTTTGGTTTTGAAAATAAGGTTGGACCCGATGAGGGTTGCCTATGTATCTCACATCCGGTGAGAATCAAACAATGCGTAGTTTGGGAAATCTCGACACAATTTTGAAACATATGCACAGACTCACTTTGTTTTGAAATACTATTTTCCATTTTCAGGAATTTTGGCAGAGTTTCTGGATGATTTTGAATATCGTTTTTTTTTCAAAAATCGGATAAATCTCCTATTCTATTCTTCTCTTGGTTTTTCTGTTATCTTCTTTTAGCCGGTCAACAAACAAACCGTAACAAAATGTTGTACACATGGCAAGTAGGATGCATCAGCATGGTCTTTCATTTTGGGTTCACCTGTCCTAGACAGACCCAACCCCTGTGTTGAGTCCCCTAGTCAAATGCACGTGATGCAAATAAACATTCCTACTAGGGATCCGACATGAGGCTACATCATACTAGGTTTATACCCTGGGGTTTTGTTCTAGACAAGACTTACCCGAGCGGACAGCTCGAGCCGAGGTCGTGCAGCGTGTCGGGAATACAGAAGCTTCACCGGCCTTGCAACTTGTCCGTACCTCATTATAAAATTTGGATGACTCTAACAGAAAAGAAGTCACACAAAGTGAAAACTTCCCAGATGATTTAGAAGACTCAGAGAGAAGGAGGGTTTCCACACAGTTTATATGCAATTCAAATAATATCAAAGCGGTAAATGCGGAAATTAGCACATCAGGTTTAAACACGTTAAATCAGATAATGAAAGCCAAAACATAACAGTTATATAAGCTCGAATTCTTGAACCCTGAACCAGAGATTCTGGGTTCGATCCCCAGCAGAGTCGCCAGAGCTGTCACACCTCCTTTTCCACTACTCGGGATTAATGAAGGGTAATAAGGGAGTTTTTCCAATTAAAGTGACATAATTCAGTTTTTGGGATTTATTATTATTTCAAAGTCGCCACCCGGATTTTTGACGATGCTCCGGGACACCGTTTTGTTTTGAAAATCCCAAACTGAGGAAGATTTGACTCTGTTTTGATTTGTCTGCGATCAGAAATCCGAGTAAGGAATTTTGTTAACCCGGGAGAAGGTGTTAGGCATACCCGAGTTTCGTGGTTCTAGCACGGTCGCTTAACTATTAATATTTGGCCTAAATTATCTGATTGTTTACGTGTTTTAGCCTATTGCATGCTCAGACTTTTATTCTTAACCACTTTTGACATTTATGGATTTATCTTGAAAAACAAGTCACGAAGACGTGCACTTGTCTGCTTTTGTCCATGTTACAATTACGCCACATGAAATGCACCCGTAATTGCAACACGTGATTTTATTATGATTTGAAGTTGAAGACAGGGACATGAGTTGTCGCACCCGAGTGTAGATTATGGTAATTTTGAGGTAACGATCGATTTTTATCAAATTTCGAACTAAAAGTATCATCTTACCTAGAATATCATCTATAAATGGTGTACATTAGTCTAAAGACAGCGTCTTATGGGCTATGGCCTCATTTAGCCCCGTTCTATCACATTAGGCCATCCTAAGCTAACTCCCCTTGTAATAGGACTACTAGTTTTTGAAAACAATTTTGTTTTTAGCCAACGATGGAAAATATGGGGATCAGAATGTATCTCATTCGTTCAGATATATACACTTATGAAATTCAGATATCTAAATATGTTACTTGTTAATTCTTATACGAATGGGCAAGATGAAATCACTCTACTTCTTCCAGAATTTTATGATTTCTGACAAAGATCATACCATAGGCAGTTTTATTAATTTTGAAACAGTAATCCTTACCAATTCTAAACAGTCTAATCTCATGTTTCTAAATGATTAAAGTTCACACGTATGTATACATTAATTTTCGCAGATTTATAGGACGCAAGATAAACTGAAGATAGTCTACTGATTCTATTCATGTCGAAACTCTATTGAATTTGAAATAACCATTTTTTCCCAAAATCCAAATTGGGTGTTTATACAGATTTTACATACGTTCTTTTGTCTAATATCATTTGCAGAGCAGAAAAATAATGTAAACTCGAAATTTCAGGAACATGAATAAAACTGAAATTAAGCATACAGTCAAATCCTAAATTACATTACAATGAAAGCTTAAGAAATACAGGGGATTATAACTTGACTGCCGCTATACACTTGCCAGAATAAAAGAAACTAAAAATAAGATTCTAACTAATTTGCTGACTCGAAACTCCCTTGAGGCCTGACGCTTGAGCCTTCTCCTTGTAATCTGCAGAACACCCCAATATAATTTAGGTGTTGTGCAACTACCAAAACCAAACTGACCATGAAGAGGTCAGTTTTAATCATGCTATTGCATGTGTTTAAACCATACTATCTGGCAGAATTATTTATGCGCTTTCTCAGTGTAAATATGATCATAAAAGGATCAACTTAACTCCGGAATGTCATTTTCATACTTTGGACTTTCAGTCCATATTAATTCCTTAACTTGGTTATTTAGGCATTTTATGAGGATAAATCTGATCATAATAAATGATTCAGATTCTTTCCTCTAAGGATCCTTTCATTATCCACTTTGTATCCGTAAAGGGTAATTTTCAGCACCCTAGGCTACTGTTTATGCATTACCTGGGGGGTGAATTTGATTATCAAAGAGTCAGATTCATCTGCCCAAGTGCTAATACTAACATAATTCTAAACTCTATAGGAACTTTGCTTATCTAGGCATTTTAGAGGATGAATCTGACGATCCAAGGGTTCAGATTCTCACTATAATGCCCTTCTTAACTTCATACTTTATACCCCTTTTGAAGGGTAAACTTCAGCCAACATACTAACATTTTTGCACTCATCATGGGGTGAGTTTGATTATTAAGGAATCAAACTCATCTACCCTAGTGCGAATTACTCTAACATGCTAAACACATATGGAATTAACATCTAACTACCAAATACTAAATGTATTAACAGAAACTTAGCAAATAATCAAGATGATTCTAGGAGTTGCATACATGAATTCAGATAATAGTAACCTCACATTCAGTTTTATATCAAGAATGGAGGAGAAGAAGATTCAGATTCATACAACCTTAAAGAAAACACAACATGAACTTGTAACGACCCGACCGGTTGTTTTGAGCTCTAGCACGTCGTTCAACAGTTTGAGGCCGTGAGCAACTTCGTTTCAGGTATTATGACTCGTAGGCGTGTCGGAATTGAGTTTCAGGAAGTTTGGAGTCAATTTGGAAAGTAAATTCTCATTCGGGTGCCTTAAGTTGGAAGAATTGACTAAGATTGGATTTTTGAGTAAACGACCTCAGAATCAGGATTCGAAGGTCCCAGTAGGTTCATATGATGATTTCGGACTTGGGCGTATGTTCGGATCGGGTTTTGGATGAACTGGGAGTATTTCGGCGCAAATTGTAGAAGTTAGCATTTTAGAAGAAATTTCATAAGTTTGGGTTGAAATGCATTTTGGTGTTATTGATGTCCGTTTGGGATTCCGAGTCTGAGAATAGATCCATATGGTGATTCTGGAGTTGGGAGCGCGATCGGAAGTGAATTCGGAGGTCGGTAGGTCATTTTGAAGTCATTTGGCTAAAGATAGAAATTTGAAGGTTTTTGAGAAGTTTGACCGAGAGTTTGACTTTTTGATATCGGGATCGGATTCCAATTTCGAAAGTTGGATCAGGTCCGTAATGTCGAATATAACGTGTGTGCAAAATTTAAGGTCAATCGGACGTGATTTGATAGCTTTCGGCATCGGATGTAGAAGTTTAAAATTTCAAAGCTCATAAAGCTTGAATTGGAGTGCGATTCATGATTTCGACGTTGTTTGATATTATTTGAGGCCTCGAGCGAATTCGTATCATGTTTTGGGACATTTTGGTATAATTGGTTAAGGTCCCGAGGGCTTAGGGTGGATTTCGAAGGTTAACTGAATGGATTTCGGGCCAAAATAGCGGCTGAAGAGTCTGCAGCAAATCTGTTTTTGACAGCAACTTATGCATCGAAGAGCTAACTTTGGAAGCGTATATATAAGAATCTATAGAGAATCTGAAAATTGACAAAACATGAAAGTTGTATCCCATGCATTCTAGTTTCCAGAAAAATAAACTATTCACCATTTGGATATTTGTACATGAAGTTATGGTCGATTGAATGAAGGCTGGTAAAGCTGTTTATGCATTTTCCCCAGAAATTTCTGATGCGAGGAGCCTACTTTGGAAGCTTAAATCTCGATATCTTTAAGGATTCTGAAAATTTGGAAAACAAGAAAGGTGTAGCCCTTGAAATCTAGTTTTCAGAAAGTTAAACCATTCATCATTTGGACATTTGTACTGAAAGTTATAATCGATTGAACAGGGGCTGGTAAAGCTGTTTCTAATGGACTTTTAGTGACGGTCTGTAGTGACGAAAATGGACTTTTAGTGACGGCTTGGCAGAAACTTAAGGACCAAAAATGCTCATTTCCTTCATTTCGTTTTGGATTTTTGGAGCACTGTTCTTAGGCGATTTTTGGGTGATTTTAGGGCAATTTTCACGGGAAAACATTGGGGTAAGTGTTACTTATCCTATATTGATTATATTTCATGATTCCATACTCATCTACATCATGAATCCATGAATGTTTTTTAGAAAAATCTGTTTTTTAGCAAATCTTCCAAAAGCAAAAAATTTAAGATTTGAAAACCAATCCGATGTCGGAATTCGATACTTTTTGCATGGTTGAACTCGTATCGGAATGGGTTGTCGGATTTTGTGAGTTTCGTCAGTTTCTGAGACGTGGGCCCGAGGGTAATTTTTTCAATTTTCCGAGCGGAGTTGGGAATCTATATAAATTGAATTGTTATAAGTATTAGAGTATATATTCATTGGTTTGCCCGTTATTTGGATAGTTTTGGGGCGTTGTGCGTCCTCAATTCAACATCCTTCTCTGTAGCTCTTTGAACCAGCAGATCACCACAACTTCAAACTCTCTGAAGATCATCTTTCCCGAGCTTCCTTCATTAGAGGTGTTCATTCAACACGGAACCACAGCACCCCACGACCTCCGACGGCCGCTTCTTCAACACTAATTCACAACACTCCAACCCAACGCAACCGAATAGCTATAACGTTGGCGAACTTAACACATTCCATTTGATCAAAGGCGACGATAGCTTATAACAGGTGAGTACTTCACCTCACTTGAAAACACCAATCCTTACTATTTTATCAGCCCAAGACCTGATCATTTATAATCCAAATGCTTTTCCTCCACCGGAACAAAATACTGAAATCTCGAAATCAACACTCTGAGAAGACCTCCCTTCAAACTGTTCATCACCCCAACACATGGGCAAACATTCAATCCTCATATCAACATCGTTCCACAACCAACCATAAGTTTCATAACCACCTGAGCATGGCCTCAAAGTCCTCATAAATACAGCTACTGAGCTGAGAGACAAAAAAAAATTCTTCCGCAGAACAACGATGATTGCCTCAATCAACTACGTTGGGAGAAACATCCCGCACCACATCCATAGTATCATTAAAAGTCCTCAACCCTTTATTCATAACAAGCGCTTCACGACGCGTAAGATTGAGTAGGAAGAAGCATAGGCATAAGCCTTAAAGGAATCAAGTCGCACGATGAGGAATCAAGAAAGGAAGTACTCCTAACAGCCCTGTAGCCTCCCGAAGATAAGTACAGATGTCTCTGTACCGATCCGCAGGACTCTACTAGACTTTCTCATGACTCGTGAATCCTACGGGAACCTAGAGCTCTGATACCACGTTGTCACGACCCAAAACCTATGGGTTGTGATGGCATCGGACACCACCGTCAGGCAAGCCAACCCATTAATCAGTTGAAATACCTTCCTGCTTAACAATTTCAAAATCGCTGCCTTTATTGCATTTCATAATCAAATAAATAAATTTTTGTAAATTAAACATGACAAGAAATCTATTTAATTCAATAAAACAAGACTCAACACATCCCCAAAACCCGGTGACACAAGTACATGAGCAGTTTCTAAGAATTTATACAATTATACAACTCTTGTCTGAGAAATAAATGGGATGAAGGCAATAGATATAACATGTAAGTACACAGAAGGGAGACTCCGGCAGCTGTGGAATACCTCTGGATGAATGCAGCCCGTATAAGTCCCCAAATCGATCATTGTACTATAAAGGTACTTGTGAAACAAAATGCACAGAAAGTGTAGTATGAGTACATATACATATATGTACCCAGTGAGTATCCCGTCTAATCTCGAAGAAGTAGTGACGAGAGGTCGACTCGATAGTCACTAAGGTCCAACAGTAATAAAGTAAGCAGGATGTAAGGAAAACTGTAGGCAAGTAAAACAAATAATCAAGTACATCAATATCCGGCAACAAATAACAATCTCAAATCAAACAAGTTTGGTATCCGCCGTGGTGTACGGCCCGCTACCATATGGTACTCACTCACATCGCTCCGTTGTGGCGTACGGCCCGATCCCATCCTGTAAAGCTTCGTCGTGGCGTACGGCCCGATCCCACCCTGTAGTCTCAATCTCCGTCGTGGCGTACGGCCCGATCCCACCCTGTAGTCTCAATCTCCGTCGTGGCGTACGGCCCGATCCCACCCTGTAGTCTCAATCTTCGTCGTGGCGTACGGCCTGATCCCACCTTGTAGTCTCAATCTCCGTCGTGGCGTACGGCCTGATCCCACCCTGTAGTCTTCGCCGTGGCGTACGACCCGATCCCATAATATTCTCTCTCATCACTCTGCCATGGCGTACGGCCCGATCCCATAATATAATCAATCATCACTCTGTCGTGGCGTACGGCTCGATCCCATAATATAATCAATCATCACTCTGCCATGGCGTACGGCTAGATCCCATAATATAATCAATCATCACTCTGCTGTGGCGTACGACTNATCACAACGTTTAAAGACAACAATACCAATCACACAAGTATACAAGTCATATCTATGTTACAACAGGGAAAATTAATGAACATGATGTGTCCTAACTACCCGGACGAAGCAGTAATAGCCACTACGTACGGACTCTCGTCACTCGGTGCGTACGTAGCCCCCAAACAAGATCACATAGCAAACAAGGTTACCTAGAGGGACAATTTCCCTCTTACGAGGTTAGAAAGGAGACTCACCTCGCTCCGAAGATTCATCACCGGCTTCCAAGCCTCTACGACGACTAAAAATGGATGCGCACGCTCCCAAACTATCCAAATAACGATAATTAAATAAAAAATATTCTCAATAGATCATAACCAATTCAAATTACAAAGTTCCTCAGCACGGCTCAATGAAATGACCAAAATGCCCTCGGGACCACGTGCCCGGACTTCGAAATTTCTTGAAGAAAATATCTACCCGAAGCTTTACTAATTCAATTACACATTTTACTCAATTATTCATGCTCAATTCGTGGCTAAAATCCAAATTTCCAAATCCTAAGTTTCTTCCAAATTTTCCTCAAATTTTCCCAAATTTTCATGTTCTAATCCATGTAATAATCTTGTATCTAACTTGAAATGAGTAGGAGTAACTTACCTTAACATAGATGAC
>ML270160.1:0-42177 GCA_005239495.1 Nicotiana undulata | reverse complement strand
CTCCTCCGCGATCACACAAGCATACCCGCGATCGCACAGGCCATTTCCAGCTCCCACCAAAATTCCTTCTCCGCGATCACACAAGCATACCCGCGATCGCACAGGCCATTTCCAGCTCCCACCAAAATTCCTTCTCCGCGATCGCACCTTCCTCCTTGCGATCGCACTAGCCTGCCCAGCCCTTCTCCGCGATCGCACACCAACATCCGCGATCGCATAGACCAAAAACCTTTCCCCTCAATTTCCTCTCCGCGATCG
This sequence comes from Nicotiana undulata, assembly GCA_005239495.1. Classification (NCBI taxonomy): domain Eukaryota; kingdom Viridiplantae; phylum Streptophyta; class Magnoliopsida; order Solanales; family Solanaceae; genus Nicotiana; species Nicotiana undulata. The sequence continues at coordinate 41,919 of ML270160.1, read as the reverse complement.
CATAGCTAAGGCTGCGATCACATACCATTACCAAAAACACCAGAAAACAACAACAACAATATACTCCGAAATGACCCGAAACCACCCCGAAACACATCCGAGGCCCTCGGGACCCCGTCCAAACACACGAATCAGTCCCATAACATCCCACAAACTTGCTCGAGGCTTCAAATCACATCAAACAATGCCAAAATCACGAATCGCACTAAAATCCAACTTTATGAACTTTGAAATTTCTAACTTTCACATCTGATGCTGAAACCTATCAAACCACGTCCGGTTTGACCTCAAATTTTGCAGGCAAGTCATATTCGACATTACGGACCTGCTCCAACTTCCGGAATCGCATTCCGACCCCGATATCAAAATTTCCTTTTCCGGTCGAATCTTCAAAAACCTTCAGTTTTTCTATCTTTAGCCAAATGACCTTAAATTGACTTCCGGATATCTGAATTCACTTCCGATCGCTCCCCAAACTCCAGAATCACCATACGGAGCTATTCCCTGACTCGGAATCCCATACGGACATCAATATCATTGAAATGTACTTCAAGTCAAACTTAGGAAATTTCCTTAAAATACTGACTTTCCACAATATGCGCTGAACTGCTCCCGGGTTATTCAAAACCCATTCTGGACATACGCCCAACTCCGACATCATCATACAAACCTGCTGGAACCTTCGGATCCTGATTTCGAGGTCGTTTACTCAAAATACCAGCCTTACTCGATTTCTTCAACTTAAGACTTCTGGAATGAGAATTTTCCTTTAAATTCAACTCCGATCTTCCTGAATTTTAATTCCGACAATATGCACAAGTCAATATACCTGAAATGAAGTTGTTCGTGACTTCCAACTGCTGAACGACACGCTGGATCTCAAAACAACCGGTCGGGTCGTTACATTCGGGCCGAACGACCCTCGGCATTTCCTACACAGATATATACATATGATATACCACTTGTGACCTGAATTGTTAAATTGTCTTAAGGGCGTAAATTGTTAAATGATTTCATGGATAATGACTTAACATATAAATTATTTACTTACTTCCAGTGTTTATTGCATTGCAGTTACTTTTAAAAGTTTACTGATCTTATTACCCTCGTATGCCTTTTGCTGCTGTCATATATTGTTAAATTATATTGTTGGACCCTAGGGATTGTCAAGTCGACCTCTCGTCACTACCTCTCTGAGGTTAGGCGGGATACTTACTGAGTACACGTTGTTTTCGTACTCATGCTACACTTCCTGTGCATTTTGTTGCACAGGTACTTTCATAGCGATGAGGCTGGTTTGGAGACTTAGGCGAGCTGCATCATCCGGAGGCGATCCACAGCCGTAAGAGTCTTCCTCTATGTATTGTATTTATTTTATTCTAAAGTCCTTGTACAACTTGTATTTCGGACAAGCTTTGTAGTATTTAGTAAAAAGTCTTAGAAATTGCACATGCACTTGTGACACCGGGTTCTTGGATGTGTTTGAGATGCATTTTATTAAAATGGAATATTAAACTATCGTATTTACTTAGCGGATTTTATTCAGTTATTATGTAATAAAGTGAAAGGTAATGATTTCAAAAATGCTAAAACAGGAAATTTAACTTAACCATTTAATGATTGGCTTGCCTGACAGTGGTGTCTGGCGCCATCACGACCTTATGGATTTTGGGTCGTGACAACGTGGTATTAGAGCACTAGGTTCCCTTAGGTTTCACGAGTCATGAACAGGTCTAGTAGATTCTTGCAGATCGGTATGGAGACGTCTGTAATTATCTTCGAGAGGCTACAGGGCTGTTAGGAGTACTTCTCTTCTTGATTCCTCATCGTGCGAATCGATTCCTCTAAGGCTTATGCCTGTGTTTCTTCCTACTCAATCTTATACGTCGCGAAGCACTTTCTATAAATCGAGAGTTTGAGGAATTGTAATGGTGCTACATATATGGTGTGTGATGTTTTCCATACATAGTCTTTTGGGCTATTGTTATCGCCCTGCATAAGAATATTATGTTATTTCAGCTCATTAGAAGTGTTTCTGAGAACCTTGAGGCTATGCTCAGATTGTTATGATGCTTACAGTTTGTTACCGCGCGGTGTTGATATGATGGTAAAATGCTTGCCCATATGTCGGGGTAATGGATGACTATAAGGGACGTCTTCTCAGAGCGTAATTTTAAGATTTCGGTATTTTAATTCCGGCGGAGGAAGGGCAGTTGGGCTACGGATGTTCAAGTCTAAGAAAAAAAAAGTGATGGAGCTTGGTGTTATCGAGCAAGGTGGAGTATTCACCTGTGTTGTGATATCGTTGTTTGATCGAATATAATGTATTAAATTCGCTAGTGTTATAGCTCTTCGGTTGCATTGGGTCAGAGTGTTGTGAAGTAGTGTTGAAGAAGCGGTTGTCAGAGATCGTGGTGCGTAGTGGTTCAGAATTGAATAGCTATTTCTAATGAAGGCAATTCGAGAAAGATGCTCTTCGGAGAGCTTTAAGTCATGGTGATCTGCTGGTTCATGATCTACAGGGAATGATATTGAATTGAGGCCGCAATTGAGAAGCATGCGATGAAGGAAGACATGTGAAGAAGTGTCAGCTGTCAGGTGGCGGCTAAATCTCTAAATGCCAGGCATCAGAGACGGAAGTCGGGAAGTTGCTTAAAGGAATGAGTTTAACTAAGTGGGAAAGTGACAGTGTAGCCTATGAGTTCAGTGGTAAGACGGTTGCCTACCTTGAGGAGGAGTTGGAGTGATTTGAGAATTTTAGTGGACAGGGATTAGGTCCACGAGCTTAATCTGAAATGTTGGTTATTCGGCGGAAGGTTGGATGCAACAGGAACATGAATAAAACTGAAATTAAGCGTACAGTCCAGTCCTAATTACATTACAATGAAAGCTAAAGAAATACAGGGGATTATAACTTGACTGCCGCTATACACTTTCCAGAATAAAAGAAACTAAAAATAAGATTCTAACTAATTTGCTGACTCGAAACTCCCTTGAGGCCTTACGTTTGAGCCTTCTCCTTGTAATCTGTAGAACACCCCAATATAATTTAGGTGTTGTGCAACTACCAAAACCAAACTGACCATGAAGAGGTCAGTTTTAATCCTTCTATTGCGTGTGTTTAAACCATATTATCTGGCAGAATTATTTATGCGCTTTCTCAGTGTGAATATGATCATAAAAGGATCAACTCAACTCCGCAATGCCATTTTCATACTTTGGACTTTCAGTCCACATTAATTCCTTAACTTGGTTATTTAGGCATTTTAAGAGGATAAACCTGATCATAATAAAGGATTCAGATTCTTTCCTCTAAGGAGCCTTTGATTATCCACTTTATATCCGTAAAAGGGTGATTTTCAGCACCCTAGGCTACTGTTTATGCACTACATGGGGGTGAATTTGATTATCAAAGAGTCAGATTCATCTACCCAAGTGCTAATACTAACATAATTCTAAACTCTATAGGAACTTTGCTTATCTAGGCATTTTTAGAGGATGAATCTGACCATCCAAGGGTTCAGATTCTCACTATAATGCCCTTCTTAACTACATACTTTATACCCCTTTTGAAGGGTAAACTTCAGCCAACATACTAACATTTTTGCACTCATCATGGGGTGAGTTTGATTATTAAGGAATCAAACTCATCTACCCTAGTGTGAATTACTCTAACATGCTAAACACATATGGAATTAACATCTAACTACCAAATACTAAATGTATTAACAAAAAACTTAGCAAATAACCAAGATGATTCCAGGAGTTGCATACATGCATTCAGATAATAGTAATCCAGTTTTATATCAAGAATGGAGGAGAAGAAGATTCATATTCATACAACCTTAATGAAAACACAACATGAACTAGCAATTGTAATACAAGTTCTGGATTCAATAACTCTATCTAAAGTTCATTGTTACATACCTTTATAGAGAAAAATAGCAAAAAGACTTGACCAAATAAAGGTCAAGTATGGACCACAATCAGCAAGAAGAAAGAGGATTCTGCAGCAGCAAAACAGAAAACCAAGGAAAAGACCAAGCAGCCCAGCAAGAATTAACCCAGAAATCTTGAGTATGAATGCTTGAAGAAAACCTCCAGAAATCAGAATCCAAAGAGAGAAGATAGAAGCTGAACTAGGCCATCTATTTGTGAGCTTGTTTTCAAAAAGAAATAAGATTTTCCTTTTTTAATAATATTTGTTTTTTGAAACTTTTTGTTTTCGAATGGAAGGTATTTCTGTATTTTTCAAAATGTTTCAGCAGCTAGAAGAGAGTGTTGTTTTTTTCAGAGTGTCCAAAAAAAAGTCTTCTCTTGGTCTAAGGGGAGGGAGTCTATTTATAGGAAATTTGGGAATGAGAATCCCTTGGAATATTCCCAATCCAAAAGCTAAAAATAGTACATAGGGCAGCTGTCAACCTTATCTTTGGGACAACTACCCCTATTCTAGAACCTTCTTACCCATTAAAAGACTCTTTTACCCTTAAAATTCAGATTTCCTAAGTCTACATTACCTATCGTACCCCTTGGAGTCCCTGAATTTACCATTGGGTAATCAGGGTTACTCACTTGGGTTATTATTAACTCTAGTTGATTAACCCTAGTTATGTTCTTTAGTTAACTATTAGTTTTTCTTAACCAAGGTTGAATTAACTAGTTGAAGATTATTTGATTAAGTCAATCTAGTTAACCTAGGTTAACTGATTCAGTCTAATTAATTACTAAAATCAGAGACTTAACTAATTATTAAGCCTAGGTTAAATGATTTGTTTTAGTTAACTAATTATCTTGGACAGATTTTAGGACTTAGTTAATTATTTAAGAGACTATCAACCTAGGTTAACCTAGTTAAACAAGTTATCTTTTAGAAGGTTGTCATTAACTAAGTTAATCTTGAGGTTTTAGGATTAAGCTAGGTTAATCCATGACTATACACTGGTCCAGGATTAAGTATTAGCCTAATAATCGATTAACCTAATTTAAGATACTCAAGTGGATTACTAAGCATTTAATCAAAACGAATACTCATCACTGAGGAAAGAAACAGTAAATTCTAACAGGCTGTCATGCTCATTAACATGATATATTGACAAATCAATTAATCAATACAAGGCAGAGGATTAAAGACACAATGCACATAGTGATAAATCAAACTAATGATAATCACAATTGTCAAAAATCTCTATTACTACTAACAGGTTCATCACAGAATTCCAATCATCAAGGCACAAAAATATGAACAATGAAAACATAATAAAAATAATGGAGTAATACAGAACCTGGACCTGGAAGCACAAGACCACTGGACTACATGGATGACATGTTCAATGTTTTGCAAGGAAATCAAACAGGGACAGAACAGAAAAAGCAAGAGAAAAGAAAACTAACCTAAACAAAAAGAAAGGGAAACACTGATTAGACGTTATTTCTGGTGTTGTTATTGTATAAAACAATAAGGAAGAAGAGAGATATCCATTGATGGCATTTGGCCGAAAAAACCGAAAGTCGCGGGACTCCGGCAAGGTTTGAAAACGAATCAAACCCTCATGAATCAATTGCTCTAGTCAAGAGCAATTTACTCATGAAGGTCCAAGTCGTTGGTTGTCTTCCAATCGGCCGATTATAGAATTTAGGGTTTCAAATTTCTTAGATTTGAAATTGAAAGAGATATAATGGTTTTTTGGTGAAACTAACAGTAGGATGGGATTGGGGGGACTGAGGAGGTTGACTGGTAAAAATTTTGGGTCGATTGGTGGTGCTCCGCCGCCAAAGGCGATTTACGGACGGCGGAGCACGGCGGAGGAAGGGTGGGACTGTGGTGGTGGACGGCGATTTAGGGTCGGTCTCTAGAGAGAAGGGAGAGAGACAGTTGGGGAGGGGGGTGTTAGACTTAGGCTTTGAGAGGGGTAGGGGGTGTTAGGAATAGTTTTATAGTGGGGTGTAGGAGGGGTTCCCAGCCGTTAGATCAAAAGAGATCAACGGCTGGGATTTGCCATAACCTAAACGGGGTCGTTTTGGATAGGGCTGGGGCCAGACGGGTTGGTTGATTTGTGGGCTGGGGCGTTATGGGTAGTGTAGATATAGGTTTGGGCCTGGGTACTTCTTGGCCCAGGTCCGATTTTAGGCTTAATTAAACTAATTAATTAAACCCTTATTTAAATCAACACTTTAAGAGAAAATTATAGTAATTAGTTCCAACTTAATTGTCTATTTACAGATTAATTAATTTTAATACTCCTAATTAAATCCATAAAAATGATTAATTTTGAGCAATTAGTTATCAAAACCATATTACATCAAATAATCATTATCCGTTTGTTATTTAATTTAAATAATTATCCATGATAAATTTGTAATTCCTTGATAATAATGATGCCTAATTATGCAACCTTAATAATTTTAAAAATGAATTATGATTATGTAATGCAAAAACAATTCACAAGTAACACTAAAATTCGACAATATTTGTAAAACTAATTTATTTTATTGAATTTTGTAGGAGTGTATGGTAGGTGAAAAATCATGCGCTCACAAAGATGACACCGTACTCATAAGTGTCAAGCCTCAACTGAGGAAGTTAATATTGTGGGTAATTATAACTTCAATGCAATGGGTCAGAAGCACCTCAGTTTTTCATGGAGTTCACTTGGGGGTAAAACAAATGCATGACAACAAAACAACTCCAGATTTTAAGGAGCTCCTAGGTTTGCGAATCAACCAAGGCCACAGTTTCAGCCTCAACAGCCAATTCAGTATTGGTTAGAAGATCTGATGATGTCCTCCATTGTCAAGACGGATGAGAGGCTAGATTCTCATGGTGCAGCTATCAAAGAACTTGGGATAGGTTTGCATAACTTTGAGGGACAAGTGGGACAAATTGCAACGATGTTATCTGAGAGAAACCCAGTGTGATGACCCGAAAAGTCATCCCGTATAATTTTATCTAAATCTGTGTGTTGAGGCAGTGAAAGCCTCCTTCTTATCTCACCTTGTTGTGTAGCGCAGACCAGGCGCGTAGCCGGGAAGCCTTTATGTGAAAAAGATTGATGAAATAATGAAATTTTAAAGAAAACTGTTTTCTGAAAACTATAAAGGTTGTGGAAAAAAAACATGATGGAAACCTGTGTAATTGAGGCCCGTACTATGGTGACGGAGCCAGGATAAATCCAATATGTTTAAATTGAATGTCTGTGAAAATTGGTGGGAGACAGAGTTGAATTTGATGAGATTTGAACTGAAAGTGGGAAAATGTGAAGGTTGAGAAAGGATGAGAAATTTTATGTGATTTGAGGTGTAATTCGATGTTTATGATAGTGATTCGGTGTTTTGGAAAGATATTCTTTAACACCAGCTTCCCTGGCGTGAATCGTCTCGGCTTGACTTTCTTGTTGAAGGCTCTGGACATTCTGTTCTGGTAGAGTTGACCATGACAAACTGCGTTCATTCTCTTTCCGTCTTATGAGGGCCAGTTGCTCATAGCGGTTCCTTACCCATTCTGCGTCGCTGAGCTCAGCTTCTTGTATGATTCTCAGAGATGGAATCTCAACTTCGGCAGGAATAACAGCCTCTCTATTGTAGACCAGCATATAGGGAGTTGCCCCGGTTGATGTGCGGACCATGGTACGGTATCCCAGTATGGCGAATGATAACTTCTCATGCCATTTCTTGTGCCTTTCTATCATCTTCCTTAGTACCTTCTTGATGTTTTTGTTAGCGGCCTCAACATCTCCATTCATCTGAGGTCTGTAGGCTGTGGAATTCTTGTGTTTGATCTTGAAGGTCTCTCACATAGCTTTCATCAGGTCACTGTTGAGATTAGAACCATTATCGGTGATGATTGATTCCGTAACTCCGAACCGACAAACAATGCGGTCGCGGACAAAGTCGGCCACGACTTTCTTAGTAACTTCTTTGTAGGAGGCTGCTTCGACCCATTTAGAAAGTAATTGATGGCGACCAGAATGAACCGGTGTCCGTTAGAGGCGGCAGGCTCGATCGGTCCAATAACATCCATGCCCCAAGCGGCGAACGTCCATGGTGAACTTGTTGCATTAAGCTCACTTGGAGGTACCTTTATCATATCTCCATGAATCTGGAAGCGGTGGCATTTCCGAACATACTGGATGCAGTCCGTTTCCATAGTCATCCAAAAGTAATCAGCTCGGTGTTTCTTTTTTTCCAGAACAAAACCGTTCATGTGTGGACCGAAGGTCCCAGCATGAATTTCTTCCAGTAGTTTTGATGCTTCTTTTGCGTCGACGCACCTTAACAACCCCAAATCAGGAGTCCTCCTATACAGATTTCCTCCGATGTGAAAGAAGTTGTTAGACAATATCCGAAGCGTGCGTTTCTGAGTGTCATTTGCAAACTCTAGGTATTATCCTTTTTCCAAGCATTCCTTGATATCATGGAACCAAGGATTTCCGTCGCTTCTTCTTCGACATGGGCACAATAAGCTGGTTGATTATGGATCTTTACGGGAATAGGGTCAATGAAGTTTTTGTCCGGATGCTAGATCATTGAGGACAAAGTAGCCAAAGCATCGGCGAACCCATTCTGGATTCTGGGGACATGCCGGAATTCTATCTTTGTGAACCTCTTTCTCAACTCTTGTACGCGATGCAGATATGGCAATATCTTGGAATTTTTGGTCGCCCATTCTCCTTGTACCTGATGTATCAATAAGTCTGAGTCACCAATTACTAACAGCTCCTGGACGTTCATGTCAATGGCCATGTTGAGCCCCAAGATGCAGGCCTCATATTCAGCCATGTTGTTGGTACAGGGAAATCTGAGTTTGGCGGATACTGGATAGTGCTGACCAGTTTCTGATACTAGGACTGCCCCAATGCCAACTCCTTTGAAGTTTGCTGCTCCATCAAAGAACATCCTTCAACCGTCGTAGGATTCTGCAATGTCTTCTCCTACGAATGATACCTCTTCATCGGGAAAATACGTTTTCAGGGGTTTGTATTCTCCGTCCACAGGATTTTCAGCAAGATGGTCCGCCAGTGCCTGTCCCTTGACTGCCTTCTAAGTCACACATATAATGTCGAACTCACTCAGCAAGATTTGCCATTTGGATAGCTTGCCAGTAGGCATGGTCTTCTGAAAGATGGACTTTAATGGATCCATCCTTGATATGAGATATGTTGTGTTGGCACAGAAGTAGTGCCTCAGCTTCTAGGCGACCCAAGTCAAAGCGCAGCAGGTGCATTCCAATAAAGAATACCGGGCCTCGTACGGAGTGAACTTCTTACTGAGATAGTAAATGGCTTGCTCTTTTCTCTCTGTTTCATCATGTTGCCCAAGAACACAACCGAAAGCTCCATCCAATACGGCAAGGTAGAGTAGCAGGGGTCTACCTGGCTCAGGTGGTACCAAGACCAGCGGTGTTGACAAATACTCTTTAATTCTGTCGAAAGCTTTTTGACAGTATTCGGTCCACTTAGTTGCGGCGTCCTTCTTCGGCATCTTGAAGATCGGCTCATAGATGACTGTAGACTGTGTTATGAATCGGCTGATGTAGTTAAGCCTCCCCAAGAAGCTCATAACATCTTTCTTGTTCTTTGGCGGCGGTAATTCATGAATGGCCTTGACCTTTGATGGATCCAATTCTATTCCCCAGCGGCTTACAATGAATCCTAGCAGGAACCCCGAATGCACACTTCGCGGGGTTCGGCTTCAGATTGTATTTTCGCAACCTGTTGAAGAACTTCCTCAAATCCTCCATGTGGTTAGCAGCTTTCTTGGATTTTATAATGACGTCATCCACATACACTTCGATCTCCTTATGAATTATGTCGTGGAATATGGTGTTCATAGCCCTCATGTAGGTGGCCCCTGCATTCTTTAGGCCGAACGACATCATCTTGTAACAGTACACTCCCCATGGTGTAATGAACGCCGTTTTCTCAGCATCTTACTCATCCATCCAAATCTGATGATAACACGCGAAGCAATCCACGAAGGATTGTAATTCATGCTTGGCGCAGTTGTCAATTAGAATGTATATTCGGCAAGGGGAAGTCGTCTTTTGGACTGGCCCGATTGAGATCCCAGTAGTTGACACAGACTCTGACCTTCCCCTCCTTCTTCGGCACAGGCACAATGTTGGCTAACCATGTTGGGTACTCAACCACCCTGAGAACTTTGGCGTTGATCTGCTTGGTAACTTCTTCTTTGATTTTCAAACTCATGTCGGGTTTGAACTTTCTGAGCTTTTGTTTCACCGGTGGACACGTTAGATTGGTTGGCAATTTGTGAGCCACAATAGACGTGCTTAGACCAGTCATGTGATCATACGACCAGGCGAATATGTCTTCATACTCCTTTAGAAACTCTGTGTACTTTTTATTTTCTGATGATGATAAATGAATGCTGATGCGAGTCTCCTTGAAATTCTCTGAATCTCCCAGATTGATAACCTCAATCTCGTCCAGGTTGGACTTAGGTCTGTTTTCAAAGTTTTTGACCTCTTTAACAATCTCATCGGGTATATCGTCTTCATCTGAATCAATGTATGTTTGCTGCGTTGTCTCATTGCATGTCACAGTCATCGGTTTATCAAGACAAGTAATAGTAATGCCCGAGGCTCGTGGGGCTTTGGTTGTCCTGATAGACCAGTTCCTGAGATATGCCCCTTTACTCACAGCCTGTATGGAAGGGCCTTCCTCCCCCTCCTCCTCGAGAATAACTGCTTGAATCTTCCATTTTCTTTTTGCCTTTGCCTTTAGGAGGACTAGGAGGAGGAGTGGGTGGAGGGCCCCTGGATCTTGTGAGATAAGTTGATGATGCCAGAGTGCACGAACTAACCTTTGGGGAGGGGAATAATAAATAAAAAAGAAACAAAAACAAAAGGTAACCAAGTCAGTGAGGATTATCAAACTTATAGCAGTATTTAAACACGTAATGCGGAAATGTAAAGCATATCCTAAATTGGGGACCTCTTTGTGCCTGAGGTAGGCCTAGAGACAAATTGATTTGGAGAACTTAAAGTGCTAAATGCCTCATTTTATTGATAAAAAATAGACAAATATCAAAACGACACTAAATGAACGAAAAGGAAAGTCACTAATGGCCATTGGCCGTATTACATCAACAGAGAAGATAAAAGAAAAAACCCCTATCTACTTGGTCCCAGAAAGACCTTCCCCAGATTCGGCATTCCTGCTTCCCTCGATCAGCTTTCCCACCTCGCGAAGTCCCAACAGTAGGTAGGTTCTGGCTAGATATCCCCCTTCATCTCCCTCAGCCTTTTGGCAAGTCTCAATCCTTTTGATGGATATTGGAGACCATGCCGGATCTGGGACTTCGTGCCTCATTTTCTGCAAAGAAAATAAGGTTAGGCCCTTACACCCACCGGGCTCGACTATTTAACATCAATAATTAGCAAGAAGCATTTAGTTCTCCAAATAAATGCACAGAACGTGATAATGTCGTTTGGGTTTAGGGAAACCCGGTGGACTTTGGACAAGGCTATCTTAAAGGCTATTGTGCGGACAACACGCTGGCCTGGCTAGGTTTGACCATGATGCATACAACAGTATAACGGAGTAAGGTTTCTATGGGGTTTTAGACTGGTACCCTTGAGCGGACAACTAAAGGGGGAAGGCACGAAACTGTCGACTGCACCATTGATCGACTAATTTTACCGCAAATACGCCTTTCCGAATTTAAGGGGGTAATAATATAGGAAGAGTGCAACCACTCATCAAGCGTTGCTATAGTATTTTGTTTGGCACGAGTGGAGTATGAATGTTGAGCATGATATGCAATAAATAAGCATTAAAATAGATAGTCATGTATTTGCATATTAAGGAAAGCGGTAAAGACGACAGTTATGATTTAAAGCAGTTACGAAGGAAAACAAAGAAACATGCCAATTTCGTTTTGTGAAATAAATACTTGAAAGAAATAAACAATTAATTGCACGTATCAGGGAAGAGAAAAGGGTGCAAGCATCAAACAAATTAAAGGTACAAATTCACGGAATGATTTGTAATGCTAAAAGCCTAGGTAAATCCCCAGCAGAGTCGCCAAGTTGTCGCGCCCCTCTTTTTCCTCGCGGAGATCGGGGTTTTGACACGTGACAACTCTTTTAAGGAAAAGGTGTAAAAGGAGAGAGTCGCCACCTAACGGGTTTGAGGTGCGTTAGGACACCTAGGGGGGTTTCTTTATAAACTAAATTGCTAACCAGAGATTGGGTAAGGGCTTGAAATTATCCCAAGGGGAAGGTGTTAGGCACCCCTCAGGATCCACAGATGTGGTTCCCGGCCAAATAGTTTTCATGAATTTGTACAATTAGCAAATAACAAGTAAAGGGCTCAAGTAATAGGGGATTTCAAATATTACGAGCAAGTGTTTAGAAAACAATTATGAAACGACAAAGTTTTGAAAAGATTATAACCTAGCATTTAAAAGAAATGATATCCTAGGTTTGAAATAATACGGATCACATCAATGCAATACCTAATAGAAACTCCTCAAAGAGGGGCTACACGTGGTATTAGCGCATCGGTCATCATATCCATATTCTACCCTTTCCCGCCCCGTGAAGGTAATTAAAGCGCGTGTTTGGTCACGAACTCTATTGCGTGCTATTACCCGTCCCATCCTTTCAGTCCCGGAGGAGATTAGGACTACTATCCTAAAGGAGGTACTAGGATGACCCTTAGGTTTAAAGGGAAAGATTCTAAGCGACAAACAATAACACTTAGGACTGCAAATAGATGGAAAGCACGTAAAGCAGATATGGGGCCTAAATATTCCTCCAAAGATTATGCATATAATTTAGCACGACTCAAACACAGGTAAGGGCCTTATTAATATCATAATCCTAAAGCATGATATCTAGGCGAAACTGGAATACAATAGAGGGGAGGTTTGGTTTCTTAATTTAGAGAAGGAATATCAGTTTTTGCTTACTGATTTTAACCTGTTGATAATTGAGCAGCATATATGAAGAAGTATATTTCCAGTTTTAACAGATCTAACACCTAAGGCTTGCCTAGGCGTGCTAGTTATTACAGAAAATTGTTTGAATCATATTACTAAGCATACTGTTCTAGGTGTTCAGATTTCAGAAAATAGTTACCAAACTGGATGAGTCTGTTTTTATCAATAATCAAGCTAGGGGATGCCTAAGCGAATACAAATGCAATCCTAAATCATGATATCTAATGCAAAGAAGATGCAAAATGCTGCAGGACCTAAATATGATATTCTACATGCACGAATATTTCAGTTCCAGGACATGCTTTCAAAAATATGTAGAAGGACCTATTTATTAACATTGCATTTAGCCTAAGGCAGGATATCTAAGTGTCCGTATTGCATCGCAGTTTCAGAAAACCACTTGTTTATTAGTTTGTGAAGCCTAATACATGATCCCTAGGTGTACATGGCAGCGTATAAAGTAATGCAAAAGTACCAATTATTGACATATTTTAACACAGGATTTTCTAAATGGTATGAGGATGAACATGCTGAAACAGTATAGATGGATCCTAAGGAACAGAATTTCTAACACATAGATATGAACCTACACATGATCTCTATTGCACAGATAAGGAATTAAAAGTCTAAACATGGTTTCTACTCTTTATAGTAACTAAACATGCATGGTTATCCCCTCCCATTTCACTATCCACCCCCATAAGTTGTTTACAAATTATTACAAGCCAGGAGTTATTAATTACATAATAAAAGAGAGAATAAGAAGGTATTCCATAGGGAGCCTTCAGTAGGCCCAAATCCTCCGAACCTCGATGCCTTTGGTGTTTCATAGCCTTTCATAGTCCGGGTGTGTCAAAGTTCCCTAAAGACCTCAAGGGCTCCCGGGCAATGCTCACACCCAGACTTAGTAACCAGGAGTTAAACATGTGCAGTGTGGAAATACCAACCTCACTGTGTCAGAGTTCAGAGGGAACTCAAGAGGTTCCCAAAGTAGTGTTCATACTGAGGGGGTCGAACTTAAGAATCTAGGAATAAAGTGAAGTGCAAGGGATGAGTTTGAAAAGGGTTTGACAGGAAAAAGTGTTGGAAGAGATTTAGTTAAAACATTTCATAGCCCAGGGAGTATGTTTGATAAACAGTTTTGAAAAGAGAGTATAGTAATAAGCAACAGTCCAAACACAGCACCCAAAATGGGTTCATACACAGCCAAAGCACACAGAACCAAGACAGGTTCAGCCACTACAAACAAGGACAATGGGGGTGGGGACACATAGAAAATTTAACTGCAAATACAATAACCAAGCAAAGATATAGGACTGGTTTAAACATGCTCAGAAACTGTTGACACTGGCATAGTAACAAAACTAGACATGAAGGGCCACATAGAGGGGTGATAGGGATTTGGGGTATACAACAAGTAAGAAAAAAGTTGGTAAGTCATGCTAAAAAACAAACATAAAGGGGATATACTAGTCTAAAGGAAAGGGAAGATAGAATAGCATGCTAGTGATGTATTTTAATAACAGGTTTCACGAAAGAACCACAAATAGAAGCAAACCAGAAACAACAAGAACTGAAACAAATAGATAATCATATTGTTGTTGGAGCTTTGTATTGAAACTAGGACATACCAGTGAAAAGGAGAGCAAGTAGAATGAAAGAGCAAGAGAGAGCACAATGGTTAGCCTTGGTTTGAAGCCGGCTAACAATTAGATAGTAGCAAATAGCACAAGAGAGAGAGAGAGCAGAGATTCTTTTAGTGTAAGAGATGGTTTTGAACCCCAGTGTTCGTGTCCCTTGTTAATGAGAGACTAAGAGTACTTATAGTTTTGAATCATGCAGAAAATTAGGCAACAAATAATAGTTTAGCACAATTATAGAAGTAAGCATCAATCAGCATCAGTCTAATGTTAAGACTTCCTTTAATTAAGGAGCCATGTACAAACGGTAATAAGCAGTGTCAAACAAGGAAATAAATCATGTAAGAACTGATTTTAACATATAAGAGACAGCATAGGTATAGAGCATGTGATTTGGACCAAGTTCAGAATACTCTAACTAAGGAAAGTATATTTTGACAGCAAAAGCATCCATTGAAATAAGGCAGGGAATAACTTAATTCCGGAAACCAGTAAGAAAACATCGAGTGAGATTAAAAATTACAGGAAATCAGCACCAATTAGGGAGAATATCACAGATGTAAGAAAGCACTCAAAACCAGTAGAGAATATTGTGTAAAAATCAGTAAAGTACTAGTCACAATTATTCAAGGATTCAAAGTGCAAAATAATACTGATTTAAACAGAATAAACACACATTAGGCGAAAATCAGAAACCCTAGTATATGACATTAGGGGTCATGTGAGTCAGGGAGGCAAGAAGAATCAAAGACGAACAACATAGGGCAAAGATCAATAAACACATATGCAAATACACAGGCAAACCAGTAGTACGAATCAACAGAGTATACATGATACACACAATGGAGACGAAGAGTCATAAACCCTAATGGGAAAATGGAGTAAAATTAGTAGAAATTCAAGCTATTCGTGACAATCAAGCACATATACTGACCAAACCACAAGGAAAAGGTTTCAACAATGGTAAATATGAGGGAAAATCATGCGATAGGGTTAAAAATTGACAAAGAAAAACATTTTGAGAAAGAGCTTCGGAACCCTAATTAAAAGTGCAGAACCATTTAGGAAAAATAGAAATTCTTTAAAGGAAACATCATAATAACTCGTAATATGCGTAGATCTATTGTAGATCAAAAAGAATCGGAGGTTTCAAACAGTAGGGTTTCAAAGAAAACCTCAGAGAAGATAAGAAGAACCTCAAACGTCACCAGCTCGAGCCTCAAAGGTCACAAACCTTACTCGAAATCAAGCCTTGGAGGCCTGAAGCAAACAGGAACACCATGGGTGTGAGTAGACGGGTCTTCGCCCTTCGAGGGCCTTAGGGATGACATTGCCGGCATAAGAGAACCATAAGAGGCAGGGGTGAGGAATCCATGGTCTCCGGTGGAGAAGGCTGCCGGAGAAGATGAAGGGACTCGTCGGAGAAGGGAAGAGACAGAAGTCTCTAGAAGAGACTAGAGATATAGAGAGAGAGAGAGAGAGAGAGAGAGAGAGAGAGAGAGAGAGAGTAGAGAGATGAGAGACGGTGAGCAAAATGAGAGAGGTTGGGGGGTTAGTTCGAATTAATTATGGTAATAACGATCTGGGTTGTTGATCTAATTTGATCAACGGCTTATATTGATCCGGGGTTGGGTCGGGTAGGAGGTTAATTTGGGTTGGGTAGTTAATTGGGTTAAAGGGTTGGGTATTGGGTTGAAATTGAAAGAAAATCAAAAAGGCTAGATTTTAAATACCTATGAAAATAATTAATAAAATAGCTAATAATTATATAAAAATAAAATTAATGCTAAGTAAGTAAAATTTAAGGTAATTGGCTAAAATAAAAATAAAATGACTAATTATGAAATTAAAATAGCATAAATGCACAATTAGGCCATAGTTGCAAAATCCGTGTAATTATAACTAAATAGTGCCTAATTGGTAATTTTGTGAAATAATTAAATCCTAATAGGATAAAATAGGATTAAAAACAAGATATTGAGTTGAGAAATATTTTGAAATTATTTATAATATAATTTATGAGCAATTATTGAATACAAAAATACTAAATAAATAGGAAAAGGAACTGATAAAAATATGAAAAATTATGGAAAAACATAATTCATTATGAAAAGTGATTTTGAAGGTAAAATGTAAGTTTGAAATAATTTCGAGGAAAAATTGGGTATCAACAGAGGTCGGATTCCAAAACAAAATACATAACCAGGCTCGGGGGTAAATGGGTAATAGGGTTTTGGTCCGAACATCGGGATTGGACCAAGCGGGCCCGGGGGTTGACTTTTTTAATAATGACCTAAATTGAATTCTTTTCAATCGTCGGTAGTTCCTAAGGCTTAATTTTAATCGTTTGGTTGGTAATTTGCTAGATTCTATTGGTTCGGAGTCTAGTTTGAGAGGCAAAGATGTGATTGTGCTTTGAGTGGACTTTTGGAGCGAGGTAAGTGTCATGGTTAACCTTGACTTGAGGGATTAGGACTTGTTTGTATGTTTCCCACATGTTTAGATGTTGGGTACAATGTATATGTGAGGTGACGAGTACTTATGCGTTGTTGTCAAGTTTAAGCTTGCGGGTGTGCTTGTTCCTTGTAGTTTATTGCTACTTTGATCTTGTTATCCATGCTAGACTAGTTACTTACTAAATTAATCGTTCTTATCGTGTTTATGGGCTTCTATGATAATTGAGTATTGATTACAAAGTTTAGATTGGTATTTTGGAACCATTGTTGAAGTAAGGCTTGTTCTTGTTGATTCTATCTCCCTATTTTATACTAGTTCATTGTTATGTGGTAAGGGAGAGTTTTAAAGCACGAAGGGTGATGACGTGCCATATCGTGAGTGTTAATGAAAGAAGAGTGATGTCGTGCCATATTGTGAGTGTTAATGCACAAAGGGTGATGTCGTTCCATGTTATGAGAGTTAATGCACGAAGGGTGATGCCATGCCATATCTACTGATTCATATTGTGAGGTTGAGAGTAAAAGCACGAAGGGTGATGCCGTGAAGTATCATTGTTTCATTGTGAGGTTGAGAGTAAAAGAACGAGGGGTGATGTCGTGCAATTTTCTTTATTGTGTTTACTTGTTTTCACGGTTAAAGACATATTGACTGTTCTGGTTATCATTTTCGTTGTACCTCTTATATCTTGTACCCCGTTAGCATGGCCCCCCTTCCAATAGTACATGTTTAGCTATTATTTGTTGTTATTTTATACATGCATTGTTATCTACACAAGTTTATTATGTGGGTGTCTTATCATAACCTCCTCACTACTTCGTCGAGGTTAGGCTCGACACTTACGAGTACATGGGGTCGGTTGTATTCATACTACACTCTGCACTTCTGGTGTAAATATTTGTACTGGCCCTAGTTCATCTTGAGGTTAGCTGGTAGACTTTCTTGTCGGAGACCCAAGGTAGATCTTTTGGCATCCGCAGACCTTGGAGTCCCTTCCTAGTTTCTTTATTTTACTATTTCCTTTCTTTCAAAATAGTTGTATTTTCTTTCAGACTTTGTTTGTAGTAAATCTTAGAAGCTCGTGAATCGTGTTTCCAGATCCAAAATGTATTAGATATTATTGGTTTTATGTTATTCCGCAATTAACGTTTAGCGTTTGTTTAGCTTAATTATATCTGTTATTGAAATTGACTAAAGTTGGCCTAAAGAATCCTCTAATATTTTCTTGCCTAGCAAGTGAAATGTTAGGCGTCATCATGGTCCCAAAGGTGGGAATTCTGGGACATGACAAGTTGGTATCAGAGCACTAGGTTGCCTAGGTCTAACAATTCCCGAGCAGGCGTAGTAGAGTCTGGAGGATCGGTACGTAGACATCTGTACTTATCGTCTAGAGGTTATGAAGTTTAGGAACAAATATCACTTATATTCTTCTCTATCGTGCGATTTTATTATCTCTTTTCTAATTGAACTCTTCTACTCTTGCTCTCTCGCAGAAGGCGAGAACACGTACCGCATCTTCAGTTGAGCAGCAGCGAGCGCCCCCGGTGGAAGCTCCAACGAGGGGCAGGGGTCGAGGCCGAGGCAAGGGCAGGGCTCAATCTAAAGCTCGAGCAAGAGCACTAGCAGTGGAGCCTCAGATAGAGTTTGAAGGCGAAGTTCCGGAGGGGTTCATTTCCACCTTATTGCTTCATAACGCTTTGGTCCGTTTGGTGGGCCTTATGGAGAGTGTGGCCCAGACTAGCACATTTCCCATGGCACCAGCCGTCTCTCGGGCTGGAAGAGGAGCACAGACTCCTGCTACTCACACTCTGGAGCAGATGGCTCCCTAGTAACAGACTCCAGCAGCTCAGCCAGTCGGCGTAGTTCAGCCGGTTGCTGCGGCACATGCCGGTGATGGACCAACTATATCTTCTGAGGGCTTATTGAGATTGGAAAAGTTCATCAAGCCGTTTCCAGTTCACTTAAGTGGCGCACCTTCTGAGGACCCACGGGATTTTCTTGAATGTTGCCATGAAGCTCTGCGGAACATGAGGATAGTTGAGACTAATGGGGTCGATTTTGCTGTGTTTCAGATGACAGGTTTCGCTAAGAGATGGTGCAAGGATTTTGTATTGACCAAACCAGCTGGGTCGCCTGCTCTTACTTGGGACCAATTCCCTTAGATATTTCTTGAGAAGTTCCTTCCTGTCACATTGAGAGTGTAGTATCATCGACAATTCGAGCGTCTCCAGCAGGGCAGTATGTACGTCATTCAGTATGAGACCCTTTTTGTGGATTTGGCCCGTCATGCTATTCTTCTACTTCCTACCGAGAGAGAGGGTGAGGAGTTTTATTGAGGGACTCACTAAGCCTATCAAGTTATAGATGGCTAAGGAGACTAGGAGTGAGAATTGTTTTCAGGCATCTGTCAGTGTCGCCAGGAGAGTAGAGATGGTTCTTGCATAGGGAGGTCAGGGGTTTGACAAGAGGCCTCGTCATTCGTGTGGGTTAGTAGTTCCTCGTATGGAGGCAGGGGTACTTTTGGTAGAGGTCATCTTCCCATGACATTTCATTCAGCACTCCAGGCATCCCCGGTGCTATAGGTGAATTTGGCCCTCATATGCCTTATTCCGACCAGCTAGCCTATAGTGCACCACCAGCTCCTATTAGTGCACCTCTGCTCTAGAGTTTTTAGGGTGGTTACTCAATTCGCAGGGCAAGTTTCAGGGTCAGCAGTCATAGCAGCCGAGGTCTTGTTATACTTGTTGTGATTGGAGGCACATTGCTAGATTTTTCCCTCGTGCATCGATCATTTCACAGCATCAGGGTTCTCATGCCATGGTTCCGGCAGCGAGTGCTTCACTGCCCTTTCAGCCAGCCAAAGGTAGGGGTCTGGAAGCCAGAGGTGGTGGTCTGGGATGGAGGCCATCCAGCCAAGGGTCGTCCTAGAGATGTAGTTCAGAGTGGTAAGGCCCAGCCCCGATGCTATACTTTTCCAGCCAGGCCTGAGGCTAAGTCGTCTGACGTCATTATCACATGTAATGTTTCAGTTTGCAGTACAGATGCTTCAGTTTATTTGGTACGGGTTCTACTTACTCCTATGTGTCATCCTATTTTGCTTCATATTTGGTTGTGCCTCGTGATTCTTTGAGTGCTCCTGTGTATGTGTCCACACCTGTAGGATGCTATTGTTGTAGACCGTGTTTATCGTTCGTGTGTGGTTACCATTGGGAGTCTTGAGACTAGTGTAAATCTTCTACTCCTCGATATGTTAGATTTTTATGTTATCTCGGGTACAGATTGGCTGTCACCTTATCACGCTATATTGGATTGTCACGCCAAGATAGTGACCTTAGCCTTGATGGGGTTGCCTCTATTAGAGTGGAGAGGGACTCCTGGACATTCTACCAGCAAGGTTATCTCTTATATGAAGGCTCGGCGTATGGTCGAGAAGGGGTGTCTAGCTTATTTGGCTTACATCCGTGATTCTATTGTGGAGGTTCCTTCCGTGGATTCAGTACCAATTGTCTGTGAGTTTCCAAAGGTGTTTCCTGTAGACCTACCGGGGATTCCACCCGACAGGGACATTGATTTCTATATTGATTTGGCCTCGGGCACTCAACCCTTCTCTATTCTGCCATACCACAAGGCTCCGCCAAAGTTGAAGGAATTGAAGGAGCATTTGCAGGATTTGCTTGATAAAGGTTTCATTAGACCTAGTGTCTCACCCTGGGGTGCGCCTGTGTTGTTCGTGA
Source organism: Nicotiana undulata (assembly GCA_005239495.1). Lineage (NCBI taxonomy): Eukaryota > Viridiplantae > Streptophyta > Magnoliopsida > Solanales > Solanaceae > Nicotiana > Nicotiana undulata. The sequence goes on along the minus strand of ML270160.1, from coordinate 21,131 downwards.
AGAAAAAGGATGGATCGATGAGGATGTGCATAGATTATCAGTAGTTGAATAAAGTCACCATCAAGAGCAAGTATTCATTGCTGAGGATTGATGACTTATTTGATCATTTTCAGGGTCTCAAGGTGTTTTTGAAGATTGATTTGAGGTCTGGCAACCATCAGTTGAGGATTAGGGCATCCGATGTCCCTAAAACAACTTTTCGAACTCGGTACGAGCATTATGATTTTCTAGTGATGTCATATAGGTTGACAAATGCTCCAGTAGCATTTATGGATCTGATGAACCGAGTGTTCAAGCCTTATTTGGACTCCTTTGTGATTGTGTTTATTGATGATATCTTGATCTACTCTCGCACTCGAGAAGAGCACGAGCAGCATCTTCAGATTGTACTTCAGACTCTGAGAGACAGCCAGTTATATGCTTAATTTTCAAAGTGTGAGTTTTGGTTGGATTGAGTCTCTTTTTTTGGGAACGTTATATTATCAGAGGGTATTCAGGTAGACCCTAAGAAGATTGAAGCAGTTCAAAATTGACCTAGACCCACTTCAGCCACGGGGATCAAGAGTTTCTTGGGTTTGGCAGGTTATCACCGTCGGTTTGTGGAGGAGTTCCCATCTATTGCAGCCCCGTTGAACAAATTGACCCAGAAGGGTGCCCTATTTAGATGCTCAAACAAGTGTAACGCGAGCTTTCAGAAGCTCAAGACTGCTTTGACTATGGCGTCGGTGTTGGATTTTCCCACAGGTTCAGGATCTTATACGATTTATAGTGATGCATCCCATATTGGGCTCGATGCGGTATTGATGCAGGATGGTAGGGTGATTTCATATGCGTCGCGGCAGTTTAAGGTTCATGAGAAGAATTACCATGTCCATGACTTAGAGTTGGCGGCCATTGTTCATGAGCTGAAGATCTGGAGGCACTATCTTTACGGCGTGTCGTGTAAGGTTTTCACGGATCATCAGAGCCTACAATATTTGTTCAAGAAGAAGGATCTCAATATTAGGCAAAGGGTGTTGTTGGTTCTGTTGAAAGATGGCGATATCACCATCTTGCATCACCCCGAGAAAGCCAATGTGGTGGTCGATGCCTTGAGTAGAAAGGCAACGAGTATGGGCAGCCTTGCGTACATTCCAGTCGGTGAGAGGCTGTTTGAATCATATGTTTAGACTTTGGCCAATCAGTTTATGAGGTTGGATATTTCGGTGCTCAGCTGTGTCCTGGCTTGTACAGTTGCTCGGTCATCCTTGTTTGAGCGCATCAGGGAGCGGCAGTATGACGACCCTCATTTGTTGGTCCTTAGGAACACAATGCGGCACGGTGGTGCCAAGAAGGTAACTGTTTGGGATGATGGGGGTTTGAGGATGCAGGGTCATGTTTGTGTGCCTAATGTGGATGGACTTCGTGATTTGATTCTTGAGGAGGCCCACAGTTCTCGGTATTCTATTCATCCGGGCGCCGCCAAGATGGATTTCATCATTAGACTCCCACGGACTCAGAGGAAGTTTAATGCAGTTTGGGTCATCGTGGAAAGGCTGACCAAGTCAGAGCATTTCATTCCCTATGGCAGTTACCTATTCTTCATAGCGGTCGGTAGATATTTATATCCGCAAGATTGTCCGTCTTTACGATGTGCCGATGTCTATCATTTCTGATCGAGGTACGCATTTCACCTCGCACTTTTGGAGGTCAGTACAGCGTGAGTTGGGCACGCAGGGTGTGTTGAGCACAGGTTTCATCCTCAGGCAAATAGACAGTCTGAACGCACTATTTAGATATTGGAGGATATGCTCCGCGCATGTGTTATAGACTTCGGAGAATCATGGGATCAGTTCTTTCCGCTTTTGGAGTTTTCTTACAACAACAGCTACCAGTCAAGCATCTAGATGGCTCCCTATGAGGCATTATACAGTAGGCGGTGCCAATCGCCAATTGGATGGTTCGAGCTGGGGGAGGCTCGGTTGTTGTGTACAAACTTAGTATAGGATGCCTTAGATAAGGTCAAAATTATTCAGGATCGACTTCGCACAGCTCAGTCCATGCAGAAGAGTTATGCGGACAGCGGAGTTCGTGATGTTGCAACCATGGTCGGAGAGAGAGTGTTGCTCCGGGTATCACCTATGAAGGGTGTGATGAGGTTCAGAAAGAAGGACAAGTTGAGCCCTAGGTATATCGGTCCTTTTGAGATTCTTGAGAGAGTGGGAGAGGTGGCTTACAGGCTTTCGTTTCCATCGGGTTTATCAGCAGTTCATCCGGTGTTCCATGTGTCCATGCTCCGTAAGTATCACAGTGATCCATCCTATGTGTCAGATTTCAACTCTGTCCAGTTGGACAAAGGATTTGACTTACCAGGAGGAGCCGATGGCTATTCTAGCCCGGCAGGTTTGTTAGTTGAGGTCGAAGAGTTATCCTTCAGTCCGAGTGTAGTAGAGAGGTCAGCCCATCGAGAGAGCTACTTGGGAGTCCTAGTCGGACATGTGGAGTATATATCCCCACCTTTTCACCAGCCTAGGTACTTTTCTATGTTCGTTCGAGGACGAACGGTTGTTTTAGAGGTGGAGAATGTGATGACCCTATAGGTCATCTTATGTTATAGAACATAATTATGCGCTATGAATTCTTATGTACCTTATATGAGCCTTCCGCGATTTGCGGAAAGCCTTAGCCCGGGCGTCTTTCCGGAAAGCTTTTATGTTAAAAAATAGAGAAAATATGAAAATTTTGCCTTAAAATACATTTGAGTTGACTTCGGTCAACATTTCGAGCAAACGGACGCGAATTCATGTTTTGACGGTCCCGGTGGGTTCGAATCGTGCTTTGGGACTTTGGCGTATGCCCAAAATTGAATTCGAAAGTCTCTAGCTCGAGTTATCGCACTTTATAGAATTTTGAAATGTTTGACCAAGGTTTGACTTTTTGGATATCGAGTTCGTATTTTGGTTCCAGAACCCGGTATAGGTCCAATACTATATTTATGACTTGTCTGTCAAATTTTGTGAGAAATGGAATTAGTTTGACGTGATTCGGACGTTGGCTTGTTAAAAATAAAAGTTTCAAAGCTTTCTTGAAAATTTCATTTGATTTGGTGTTCAGTTCGTAGTTCTAGGTGTTATTTTGGCGATTTAATCGCGCGAGCAAGTTTGTATGATGTTTTTAGACTTGTGTGCAAAGTTGGTTTAGAGCCCCAAGGGCTCGGGTGAGTTTCAGATAGGCTACGAAGTGGAATTTGACTTAGAAATGTTGTTGGTGTTTTAGTTCTGGTGCAGGCCTCTGATCTCGTATTTGCGAGATCAGGTATCGCATTTGCGACCTCTGATGGGTTCGCATTTGCGAGCTACTCATCGCATGCGAAGAGTAGCTGGGCCACATTATGTTTGCATTTGCGAAATATACTTCGCATTTGCGAAGTGGGATAGGAGGGGGCAGTGATCGCAATTGCGATCAAGTGGTCGTATTTGCGGAGAGTCAGCGTTTGCATTTGCGGACATTGCATTACAAATGCGATGAATGTAGAGATGTGAAGGTCTTCATATTTGCGATGGATTCTTCGCATTTGTGGGGCTCGCATTTGTGAATCCAAGGTCGCAAATGCGATATCTGCAACTAATCAAATGGGACTTAGACGAGATTTTTCTCATTCTTCAAATTTTCAAAACAAGAAACCCTAGAGGCAATTTTTCAAAGAACATTTCTTCCCCAAATCATTGGTAAGTGATTTTTAACTAGTTTCTTTCAATCTTGTACTACATTTCCTAAGATTTCAACCTAAAATCTTGTATTTCATGGAGGAAATCGGGGGTTTTGGGTAGAATTAGGGATTTTTGTAAAATGGGAATTTAGACCTCAAATTGAGGTCGGATTCCAAAACAAATTACATAACCAGGCTCGGGAGTGAATGGGTAATCGGGTATTGATCCGAACTTCGGGATTGGACCAAGCGGGCCCGGGGCTTCATGTTTGTTTACTTTTTTAATATGACCTAAATTGAATCCTTTGCAATCGTGGGTAGTTCCTAGGGCTTAAACTTGAATCGTTTGGTTGGTAATTTGCTAGATTCTATTGGTTCGCAGGCTTGTTTGAGAGGGAAAGCTGTGATTGAGCTTTGAGTGGACTTTTGGAGTGAGGTAAGTGACGTGGTTAACCTTGACTTGAGGGATTAGGACTTGTTTGTCTATTTGCTACATGTTTAGATGTTGGGTACAACGTATATGTGAGGTGACAAGTACTTATGTGTTGTTGTCGGGTTTAAGCATGCGGGTGGGCTTGTTCCTTGTTGTTTATTGCTACTTTGATCTTGTTATCCATGCTTAGACTAGTTACTTACTAAATTGGTCGTTCTTATTGTGTTTACGGGCTTTTGTGATAATTGAGTATTGATTCCAAAAGTTTTAGATTGGTATTGTGGAACCATTGTTGTAGTAAGGCTTGTTCTTGTTGATTCTATCTCTCTACTTTATACTTGTTCATTGTTATGTGGTAAGGGAGAGTGTTAAAGTACGAAGGGTGATGCCGTTACATATTGTGAGTGTTAATGCACGAATGGTGATGTCGTGCCATATTGTGAGTGTTAATGCACAAAGGGTGATGACGTACCATGTTATGAGAGTTAATGCACGAAGGGTGATGCCGTGATATATCTATTGATTCATATTGTGAGGTTGAGAGTAAAAGAACGAAGGGTGATGACGTGCAGTATCATTGTTTCATTGTGAGGTTGAGAGTAAAAGCACGAAGGGTGATGCCGTGCAAGTTTCTTTATTGTGTTTACTTGTTTTCACTGGTTAAAGGCATATTAACTGTTTTGGTTATCATTTCCGGTGTACCTCTTATATCTTGTACCCCTTTAGGATAACCCCCTCCCAATAGTGCATGTTTAGCTGTTACTTGTTGTTATTTTGTACATGCACTGTTATCTGCACAGGTTTATTATGTGAGTGTCTTGTGATAGCTTATGTGATGACCCAAAAGGTCATCCTGCGTAAATTTAACTAAATCTGTGTTTCGAGGCCCCAAAAGCCTCCGTTAATCTCACCTCGATATGCGTGCACATCCCGGACGCGTGGCCGGGAAGCCTTTATGTGAGAACTTGATAAAAGGTTGAATTTATAATAATTAATTGATTAAAGTTGACTTTGGTCAACATTTTCGGTAAAACGGACTCGGACCCGTGATTTGACGGTACTGGAGGGTCCCTAGGAAAATATGGGACTTGGGCGTATGCCCGGAATCAAATTCCGAGGTCATAAGTCCGAGAAATAAATTTTTAAAGAAAATTATCTTCTGAAAATAATAAAGACTTTTGAAAATGAACTTCGATGTGAAACCTGTGTTATCGGGCCCGTATTATGGTTCCGGAGTCCGGAACAGGTTCAATATGTGTTATATGAGTTATCTGTAAAATTTGGTGTAAAACGGACTTGATTTGACGTGTTTCAGATCGAAAATGAAAAATTCTATAGTTTATGAAGTTTGAGGAAATTTTAGGGATTTTGGAGTCTAATTCCTTGTTTTTGATGATATTTTGGTGGTTTAAGTACTTGAATAAGTCTGTAGGATGATTTGGGAGTCATGTGTATTTTTGATTTTGAGCCCGAGGGCTCGGGTGAGTTTCGGGTAGGTATCGGAGTGCAAACAAGTTAGAAATATATGTTGTGGAATTGTTGTTTGCTGGTGTTCAAACATTTACTCTATGCGATCGCATAGGAAGACCTGCGATCGCACAGGTATAGGAGAGCTGGGGTGGGGGCTGGTAGGTTGTTCAGTGCGAACGCACCAATCAGGCTGCGATCGCGGAGGGTTCTTGGGGGGTTACTGTGCGGACGCGGGGTGTGGTGTGCGACCGCACAGGGTTAGCATAGGCCTGGGGGGCTGGGTAGCATAAGACTTGTGCGATCGCGCTTATGTTTCTGCGATCGCGGAGCTTAAAGTCCCATACACTGTGCGATCGCATCCCTCCTTCCGCGATCGTACAGGTATAATTTCTCTAGCTATTTTAAAAGCTCCAAAACAGAATACTAAACGGGATTCTTCACATTTTTCACCTTCCCCTTCTTCTCCAAACCCCATAGTCGACCTTCAAGCTATTTCTCCACCATAACCACTTGGGTAAGTGATTCTAACTCTAATTTCTTCCATTTTCCTTCATCAATCACTAGAATCTAGGCCTAAAATCATGAAAACAAGGTAGAAATTAGGGGTTTTGGGTAGAGTTAGGGTTTATGGAATTTTTGGGAGTTCGACCTCGTTTTGGGGTCGGATTCCAAAATAAATTATATATTCGGGCTCGTGGGGGAATGGGTGATCAGGTTTTTGTTCGAACCTCGTGTTTGGACCAAGCGGGCCCGGGGTCGAATTTTGGTATTTTTGGAAGAATGATGGAAAATGTATAATTAGACTTTGGGATTGAATTATTGAGTCATTATTAATATTATTGAGTCGATTATGCTTAGATACTATCGTTTCGGAGTTGGATTCGAGAGGAAAAGCAGTGCTAGAGGCTTGATTTGCATTTTTGGAGCCGAGGTAAGTGTTTGGCATAACTTTAGTGAGGGAATAGGTGTTGAGTCATATGTGCTACTTGTATTATCATGTTAAATGTATAGGTGAGGTGACGAGTACCTATGCATTGTTTGTCAAGCATGCCCGTTTAGTGAATTACCTGTTATTATTCCGATTTTTATTGTGTTTTGAAGTAGTTTCCTTTGGAAAGTTGTTGAATTGCTGAGATTATCCGTTAAGTACTTGTGATATGATACTTCAGTCGAGGACTCAATTCATTACGTTATATACTTGTAAGAGATTGGTTATAGCTGGGTCCCTTGTCGGGCATTGTTATTATATTGGTTGATGTTTTCCCCTTGCTGGGTGGTTTTGAATGGTATTCCATGTTGTCAAATTCCTTGCCAAGTTGTCATTTGTTGTTGATTTGGGTGAGGAAGAGTGTAAAGCACGAAGGGTGATGCCGTGTATTCATCTCATTCATTTCATACATTACATGGTGAGGAAGAGAGTAAAAGCACGAAGGGTGATGCCGTGCCATGTTTTACATTGCTTTTATCTATACATTGCATGGTGAGGAAGAGAGTAAAAGCACGAAGGGTGATGTCGTGCCATGTTTTACATTGATTTTATCTATACATTACATGGTGAGGAAGAGAAAAAAAGCACGAAGGGTGATGCCGTGTGATAACTTGGATTTTTGCCTCGTTTCTCGTACCTCTATAACTGAGTTTTAGATATAATTGTACACAAAATCGCCTCAAAAGCTTACACGTTGTGCTTGTTGCAGGATTGAACCAAAAATGAGGACACTCAGTCTAAAACATGCTCAAAACAGGAGTGAATACAGCACAAGGATCGAAGACAACAAAAAGTTATCAGGCAAAAGGCCACCGCGGCCGCGGTCCAGTTATTGCGGACCGCGGTGACTAACTTCAGAGATGCTGCAGGCAAGGCAGGGTTCCACCGTGGTCGCGGTCATGGTTTCGCGGTCCATGAAGATAAACTTCGGAGAACCAGTTCCAAGTCAAAACTCACCGCGACCGCGGTACCAATTTCGCGGTCCGCGGTGGTTCAATTTCAGCAGCCCAGCAGTTAAGACCCAGATGATTTTCGCGGACCGCAGTCGTGTTTTCGTGGTCCGCGGTGGCTCAGCAGGGGCATTTTTGTCCGAAATTCTGGCCGACTATAAATAGACTATTTTGTAAATTTTTTGGGATATCTGGGAATTTTCAGAGCTGAATTTCGTTCTTGTGCCTAGGGTTTTGCATTTTTAGCTTTGTTCTTGCTATTTTAACATTGGAATTTCAATTTTCATTGTTAATTATAGATTAATGGGTTCTTCTTCTTCTCTATCATTGGTTTCTACTTTGATTATGAGTAGCTAGACCCATTAGCTAGGGTTGTGGCTCAACCCTAGTGTGGGTATGTAATGGGTTTGTTAAATTAAGGTTGGGAAATTAGTGTGTGTTAGCTATTTAGGCTAATTTGGTGTTGTTATTGCTATAATTGGTGGTTGCAAACACTAATTAGCCCTTTCATGACTTGGGTCCTTCTTGAGAAAGAGGACTTGAGTCTAGAAAATTAGCCTAATAGGAAATTAGGGCATTATCAATAGATTGGTAGTCCCAATCAATTGGGTTGAACCCAGAAATGGTAAAACCCTACTTGAGCCCTAATTAACGGGTTAAACCTCGAGAGAGTAATGCCCTACCTAAGCCATACCTGCTTGCTTAATTGATACCCCATTGGTCTCGAGAGAGTCAATTTGGCTAATGCCACTCAAACTACCGAGAGGTACAGAGTGGGCACCTGAGTGCATTGGCTATAGCTGTATCCCTAGTGAATTCCCCGACCTTAGACTTGAAACCCGTCGTACATCCACCTAGGAAAAGGTCACGACCCTAGTGCCTTTATCAATATAAGAAAACACCAACAAAAACATCGCAATTATTAGTTAGTACAAAATCCTTAGAACTAATCTTAGTATAATTCAACCCAATATGTTTAGAAGTGTAATTGGTAACACTCTCCCCTTTTTGCTCACTTAGGTACTCACGCCCATTTAAAGACTCTATGTGGATTCGATCCCGACCTTCTCGGGTAAAAGCTACACGACCCGTGTCTGCCTACTTATATAGTAGTGTTGGTGGGATGTGAACACTTTTTGGCGCCGTTGCCGGGCAGTCTAACGGTGTGACTATCTTAGTGACTAGAAGCGTAGTGTGTTTCTCTTTCCTTCTGTTTTTGATTCTTTTGTTTGATACTATTCAGGTAATATGGCTGATCAACTGGGCAACGTGATCCCGGCGAAGGGGGTATTTGATGACCAAGAGGAGGAAATTAATCAACCTCCTCCTCAAAGAAGGGGCCGATAGGCCAACAACCAAGATGATGTCCCAGACCCTCCGACACCTCCACACCCTAGAGTTGCCCCTCGGGTCCTACCAAGCGATGGGTACGCCAGTGCCATAGTCCCGTCGAGAATTCGGGAGGGGAACTTTCAAATTACCAATGTCATGCTCACTCACCTTGAACAAAGAGGGTATTTCACCGGAGCTGCACATCAGAATGCCTACAAGCACCTCAAGGGCTTCGTTGATACTTGTTGGGGGAGTAAGCAAACCAACATGTCGGAGGATGCTCTTAGACTCCGATTGTTCCCCTTTTCACTTCGAGGAAAGGCATTGGATTGGTTGGAGCGTCTCCCAAACCACTCTATATCTACTTGGGACGAGCTTGCGGATAATTTTATTGCCAAGTTCTTTTCTCCAAGCCACATGGCGGCTCTTCGTGATGAGATTTTGGAATTCAAACAAGAGCCAAACGAGCCATTACATGAAATATGGGAGCGCTATCGGACCATGGTCAAGGAGTGTTTGAATAATGACATGACCGAGGCTATGATACAACAAACCTTCTACCGGGGAATCAATACGGTGAATCAGTGTGTGGTAAACTAATTGGCCGGGGGTAATTTTATGAAGCTCACCTACCCGGAGGCATGTGACATTCTTGATGAAATGGCCGACACTTCTTCGGCATGGCAAAGTAGGGCGAATGTGCATCAAGGGGAAACCGGTGTAAATGGCCTCCACAAGGAACTCCAAGAGCAAGGGAAAGCAATTGCCAAGCTTACAACAACCATGAACCAACTTGCTAAGGCCCAACTCCAACAATTGCAAGGGCCGAAGCAAGTGAATGCTATGGAAGGCGTTAATGTTCAAAGGAGACCCCGGGGGAATGCTAGGCAAAGCCGTGGAGATCAAGGTTATCAAGGGCCGAGTGGTCATGACCAAGATGAGGATTTTGATGACCAAGATGAAGACGTTATGTATGCCAACAATTATCAAGGGCATGGTAATAGTCAAGGCAACAACCAAGGTTGGAGAAATCAGGGAAATAGTCAAAGATGGGTTAATCAAAGGCAATGAAACTGGAATAACAACAATTCTAGAAATTGGGGCAATAGTGGTGATCGTCAATGGAACAACAATAATGACAGGCAATGGGGGAACAACAACGAGGAAAATTGGAGTGGAAGAAATAACAACAACAATTGGGGAGGTGAAGGTAGTCGGGGGTCGGGCTTTCAAAGGCCCCCGATGTACCAACAACCAAGCAACCCTCCTCCATATCAATCTCAGGGTCAAGGTTCCTCAAGCTCCGACATGGGTATAATAGAGAGCATGTTCAAACAGATGATGGAAAAGAATGCAGACTCAGAAGCTCAGTTGGCCTCCCACAATACTTCTATTCGGAATCTCGAAGTGCAAATGGGCCAAATTTCACATGCCATAAACACACGCCCGAAGGGTGCACTACCGAGTGATACGGTGGTGAACCCCAAGGGTGGGAATAAAAACAATACCGGTCACGCCATGGCGGTGACTACAAGGAGTGGAAAAGGTGGTGAAGCAAGTACTTCGGGGAAAACGAAGATTATTGTTGATGATGAAGACATGTCTCAAGAAGAGTCATCGGTTGATGTGGAACAAGTGACAGATGAGCCAAGAGAAGGTGAAGTAAGAATTGACATTCATGACAATGGGGAGGACTTGGAAAAGAATGTGAACCCATCTAGGGAACACATAATTGACATTCCGGAACCGGTGGCCCCCACGGCACCTTTGCCTAGGACACCTCCTCCCTATCCTCATAGATAAGCAAAATAGAAACAAGAAACCCAGTTTAAAAAGTTCTTTGATATGATGAAAAGTCTTACCATAAATGTTCCATTGGTGGAGGCTTTGGAGCAAATTCCGGGTTACGCTAAGTTCATGAAGGACTTAGTGACAAAAAAACGGTCCATGGAGTGTGAGACCATCAAAATGACTCACCAAGTGAGTGCTATTGTTCACTCCATGGCGCCGAAACTTGAAGACCCGGGTGCCTTCACTATTCCTTGCACGATTGGTAGTGCAAACTTTGCAAAAGCCCTATGTGATCTTGGGGAAAGCATAAATTTGATGCCATATTTTGTGTTCAAGACCTTGGGTATTGGACAACCTAGGGCGACCTCTATGCGCTTGAAAACGGCGGATAGATCAATGAAGAGGCCCCTAGGTATCATTGATGATGTCTTGGTGAGAGTGGACAAGTTCATATTGCCGGCAGATTTTGTGATCCTCGACTGCGAGGTCGATTTTGAAGTCCCCATAATCTTGGGGCGGCCTTTCCTTGCTACGGGTAAGGCCCTGGTAGATGTTGAAGCGGGAGAACTCACATTCAGAGTGGGTGATGAAAAAGTGGTCTTCCATGTTTGCAAATCCATGAGACAGCCCAACAGCACTGAAGTTTGCTCTTTTATGGACCTCATTTCTGAGGTCATTATTGATGATGCCATTGCGATGATCAATTTGGATAACCCTATGGAGTTGGCCTTGTTGAATCACGAGGACTTAGTGGTAGATGGTATTCTTTAGAGCACCCATGCCCTTCAAGGCATGGGGTCCTATTCTTACACTCCCAGAAAATTGTCACTGGATTTGGAGAACAGGAAGACCCCGCCAACAAAGCCATCAATTGAAGAACCTCCGAATCTGGAATTGAAGCCACTTCCTTCTCATCTCAGGTATGAATACCTTGGTCCCTCTTGTACTTTACCAGTTATTCTTTCTTCTTGCTTAACCCAAGTGCAGGTAGATTCAACTTTGAAAGTGCTAAGGAGGAGGAAGAAAGTGATCGGGTGGACCTTGGCGGATATTCGGGGTATTAGCCCCGCCTTTTGCATGCACAAGATTAAATTGGAGGATGGTGCCAAACCCTCCGTGGAACATCAACGAAGATTGAATGAAGCTATGCAAGAGGTGGTAAAAAAAGAGATAATCAAATGGCTAGATGCGGGTGTTGTCTACCCGATTTTGGACAGCACTTGGATTTCCCCAGTCCAATGCATCCCGAAAAAAGGTGGTATGACGGTGGTCAAGAATGACAAAGATGAGCTCATTCCTACTAGAACAATCACCGGATGGAGGGTTTGCATGGATTATCGCAAACTCAACAAAGTAACCTGGAAAGATCATTTTCCTTTACCATTCCTTGATCAAATGTTGGATAGGCTTGCGGGCCGGGCCTTCTATTGTTTTCTCGACGGGTATTCTGGATATAATCAAATTTTGATCGCCCCGGAGGATCAAGAGAAGACTAATTTTACTTGCCCATATGGCACTTTTTCCTTTGCTCGTATTCCATTCGGGCTTTGCAAGCCCCAGCCACTTTCCAAAGATGTATGATGGCAATTTTCACCGACATGGTGGAGGACCTTCTTGAAGTGTTTATGGACGACTTTAGTGTCATCGGGGATTCTTTCGATGAATGCTTGGGTAATCTTGATAGAGTCCTTGCTCGGTGTGAAGAAACGAATTTGGTCTTGAAAAATGCCACTTTATGGTGAAAGAGGGAATCGTGTTGGGCCATAAGATTTCAAGAAATGGCATTGAGGTCGACAAAGCAAAGATAGAGGTTATTTCAAATTTACCACCACCTACTTCAATGAGAGGAGTCCGGAGTTTCCTTGGCCATGCGGGTTTTTATCGGCGCTTTATCAAAGACTTCTCAAAGGTGGTGAATCCATTATGCAAGTTGCTTGAGAAGGATGCTAAATTCAATTTTGATGAGCCTTGTATGAATGCTTTTGAACTCTTAAAACACAAGCTCACTACTACTCCCATCATCACGGTGCCAGATTGGAATGCACCCTTTGAACTCATGTGTGATTCAAGCGATGTTGTTGTGGGGGCTGTTCGTGGAAAAAGGGTGAATAAAGTCTTTCATCCAATTTACTATGCCAGCAATACAATGAATTATGCTCAAATGAACTACACAGTCACAGAAAAGGAGCTTCTAGCTATAGCCTTCGCCATGGAGAAGTTTCGGCCTTACTTGATGGGTGCCAAGGTCGTAGTCCATACCGACCATGTTGCACTCCGTTATCTTATGACAAAGAAGGATTCCAAGGCAAGGCTGATGAGATGGGTGTTATTATTACAAGAATTTGATTTGGAGATCGTGGACCGAAAAGGGAGTGAAAATCAAGTTGCCGATCATTTGTCCTGGTTGGAGGAGCAAGGACGTCCTTGTGACGGACTTGAGATCAATGACAGTTTTCCGGATGCGCAACTACTTGCAACGTCAATGAAACAGATGCCCTGGTTCGCGGATATTGCCAATTACCTCATCACCGGAGTTGTCCCTTGTGAGCTCTCTTCCAACCAAAGAAAAAGCTTAGAAGGGACAGCTTGGATTTTTATTGGGACGAACCTTATCTTTTCAAGATTTGTACCGACGGGATGATTCGGAGATGTGTTCTGGAAGAAGAGAAACTGGCTATCCTTGAGTCTTGCCACTCCTCACCGTATGGTGGTCATCACGGAGGGGCGAGAACGGCCTCTAAAGTGCTTAGTTGTGGGTTCTTTTGGCCCACCTTGTATAAGGATTCTAGTGAACTAGTCAAGAGATGTGATGAATGCCAACGAGCCGGGGGAATTTCCAAAAAGGACGAGATGCCTTTGAATTCTATTCTTGAGGTAGACATATTTGATGTTTGGGGCATCGACTTCATGGGGCCTTTCGTGAGTTCGTGTGGAAATACGTATATATTGGTTGCGGTTGATGATGTGTCAAAATGGGTGGAAGCCGCGGCCTTGCCAAATAATGAAGCGCGGAGTGTGATAGCCTTTCTCAAAAAGAACATCTTTACTAGGTTTGGTACTCCGCGGGCTATTCTCAGTGACGGGGGGTCATATTTTTGCAACAACGCTTTCGACTCCTTACTTTCTAAGTATGGGGTCAATCATAAAGTCACCACCCCATACCACCCTCAAGCTAGTGGCCAAGTTGAAGTGTCTAACAGGGAGATAAAGAGTATTCTTTCCAAGATGGTCAATGCCAATAGAACCGACTGGGCCAAGAAACTAGATGATGCCCTTTGGGCTTACCGAACTACTTACAAGAAACCAATTGGGATGTCCCCATATCGTTTGGTCTTTGGAAAAGCTTGCCACCTTCTCGTAGAATTGGAACACAAGGCTATGTGGGCCTTGAGGAAATTGAACTTGGAATGGGATGTTGCTGCAAACCTCAGAGTGGAACAATTGAACGAGTTAGATGAGTTTGGATTCCATGCGTACTCAAGCTCGTCCTTGTGTAAGGACAAGATGAAGTACTTACATGACAAATATACTCGAGGTAAAGAGTTCAAGGTTGGTGACCTGGTATTATTGTTCAACTCCCGGTTGAGATTATTCTCGGGAAAGCTCAAGTCCAAGTGGAGCGGGTCGATTGAAGTAGTATGTGTTACTCCATTTGGGGCTCTCGATCTTAAGAACAAGAGTGGTGAAGTATTCAGAGTCAACGGTCATCGGGTAAAGCATTATCTTGGAAAAATCGATGATAGCCACGTGGTGGCCCTCCTTCATCTGAAGTGATTGTGGTATCATGCGTCGTGCCGCGACGTTAAATCATGCGCTTCTTGGGAGGCAACCCAAGTGTCTTTGCTTTCATTTTTCTTTATTTTTCTTGTTAGAATAGGTTTCACTGTTACACTAACTGGTTTGTGGATGTGTAGGTTGATTCTGACACAGGAAATTTGATTAAGTGTCAAAAATATAACTCACAGAAGTTGACTTCGCGGCCGCAGTCGCCATTTCGCAGTCCGCGAAGCTCTTTTGGTACAAAAACTTTACTAAGTGTCAAAAATACAACTCTCAAAAGTTTGCTTCGCGGTCGCCGTTTCGCGGTCCGCGAAACTTTTTGGTGCAAAAAATTTTCTAAGTATCAAAAAGAGGCTTCTCTGAAGTTTGCTTCGCGCCCGCGGTCCCTTTTTCGCGGTTCGCGAAGTCCATTTGTTGCAGACCCAGGTCGTTTCAGTGACCGCGGTTGGTTTTTCGCGGTCCGCGGTGGGTAAGTTGGGCCCCCTCTGCTTTCTATAAATAGACTATTAGGGCTTCATTTCTTACTTTACGCACTTGAACTACCCAGAGCATCTGTGAACTGTGTCTTCATCCTACCTAACCTGAACTTCATTGCATTCATCCAACACTTCATCCAAGCATCTAGTAAGTGCATTTGTGATTAGTTAAATTCTTAATTTTCTTATGTTCTTCATTAATTGGTAACTTCTTCTCTTCTTCTCTTCTTCTCATAGTTTTTTTATTGCTTTTAGGCTTTTAAAATGCTAGGGTTAGTCCACAAATGTTCATTTTAGGCCCTTGATAGTCAATTACTCTGATTAAATACATAGGGGTCAATAATTGAGCATAAAATAGTAAAATCTAGAAGCCCTAATTCTCAGTCATCTTCGCGGTCTGCGATCCCTTTTTCGCGGACCGCGGTCCCTCATATTACAATCCAGGTATCAGTTTTCGCGGACCGCTGTCGACTTTTCGCGGCCCGCGGTCCCTTTTTCTCTGCATGCTGCCTCTCTGAACCTCAAGCTTCGCAGCCACGGTTGCCTTTTCACAGTCCGCGAAGTGAAGATTCAGAGAGATTTTTTTCCCTTGGGTCAACCACCGCGGTCCGCGGTCCGCTTTTCGCGGTCCGCGGTCCGCTTTTCGCGGTCCGCGGTTGTCCTTCGGCAGCACAATTGTTCTTCAATATTCAATGTATCAGACTGTGCTACATTATTTTGGATACTAACCATATCTACTTGTGTTTGTTTGCAGAAAATGATTCAATCACGCGGCGGAGGTCGTAAACCAACAGGGGGAGAAAAGTCCTCCCGAGGGAAAGGAAAGACAATGCGGAAGCTAACTCCTCAAGTACGGGAATCTATTAAGCAGACAAGGAAAATTATCCGGAAGGCTGACAAAGCGGCTTCTCACTCTGATAGTGACTATGTTCCTTCGGAGCCCTCTTCTGAGTCCATCCCGGAGTATGTAGAGGACGACTCCTCTACATTCAGATTAACCAATGAACCTTCGGATGATTCTCCCCTGCCAAAGAACCAGCCCAAGTACAGGAGCAAGAATATGCACATGCTGAGTCATCCGAGGGCTTAGACCATGAGGCCGGTCACACAGACACCACCTCCCCGACAGCGCCCTTATATGATGAGGACTCTAGTAATGACAATGAGGGTGAACCACAGGTGGTTGAGGGGGTTGAACGGACTCGCAATCCGGATGCATGGCAGGATAGATTTGTTAGTGAATCAGCATTTCACAGGTTCAGGGATTTGTGGACTTCACGCTCAATCATTACGGAGCGGACTTTTTCTGCTAAGGAGTTGGCGACTTACAACCCTAATTTGAAACAACATTTCCGGGACCGACGAGGGTGGACTTACTTCAATGAATATCTTCTTGATGCCAATGAACACATAGTGAAACAGTTCTACACCAATCTCCTATTTCTCGAAAAGGGCTCAAAGGCATCTCAGGTCAGAAATCTCACAGTGACCTTCGATGGAAAGTCAATAAATGAATACTTGGAGATGGATGATGTTGATGATCACTTGTATCGAGAGCGGTTGGATGAAAAAGATGTTGCTAGAAATTGGTTGGCTTTGCACTTGGCTAGGCCCGGGAAGACTCCAGAGTGGCTGACTGCTGGGAAGCCCATCACTAGGAAGTCCCTTAATTTTGAAGCCAAAGGGTGGGAGACATTTGTTTGCAGCAGACTTGACCCAACACATCATGAGCAGACGCTCCCCCTCAGTCGGGCTGTACTAGTGGCATCTATCATGGCTGGATACCCCATCAATGTGGGGAATGTGATGTCAGAGGTGATTAGCCGGGTTGTCAGCACAGGTGACACTTCTTACCCCTTCCCTCATTATTTGACTCTTTATTGTGAAGATCAGAGGGTAACCAAGAAGAGGTTTGACAACAAAGTCAAGCCCATCAAGCCCTTCTCTTGGTATGATCTTAAAGATGATGACAACCCGAAGAAGAAGTCAAAGGGTAAGTCAGTTGCTTCCACTGGCCAGTCTGATGAGCCAGTGGTGGTTGAGGCGTCTTCACTTCCCCAGCCATCCATTCCTGAAGGAGTTACAGGCCCCTCCCCTTCTGCCGAAACAGACATCCCCTCCACCAGATCTTACCCCATGACTGCTCACAGGCTAAACCAGACTCTCACCAGCCTCACTACTTGGATGCAGTCAGCATCAACTAAGCTGACCGCCATTTCTACAGTTGTGGCAGCTCTAGCTACTCCTCCCCCACCGCAGGTCCCACAGTCTGTTGAGGACGCCCTAAAGGAGATTCTGGCCCACCAGCAAAAGATCTTGGATGCAGTTGGTGCCCATGGGAGAGCACTAACACAGTTGGACAAAGAGACAAAGAAACTGAGAAAGACTCGGGCATCGAAGGAGGAACTAGTAAAGTTGAGAAGGGAGGTGGATACTCTTACGGGGGATCAGATACCCTTGGAGATGTTGCTAGCAGATTCCGCTGAGCAGCTGCAACAGTCACAGCAGCCTTCACAGCAGCAGCAGCAGCAGCAAGTGCCCGAAGAGGATCTGATTAGGCCTCTGAAGAAGAGGAAGTTGATGCCCCGTCCTCAGGGCATCAAGCTTGTATTGGCAGAGTCGTCCACTCACAGCCAGGAGGCCCAGACACCAGGAGCTCATTCTCAGGTAGCAACTGACCCAATCCTTCCACAGGCCCAGCCTCAGGCAACAGTAGCAGACCCGGCACCTCCATTGTCTCAGCCACCATCACACCCTACCTCTTCACAGATTCAGCAGCAGCAACATGGACCACAGCAGGCCGAGGGCCAATAGGGAGGTTTCTCTCCTCTCTCTCTCTCCCTTTATTTTTGAGGTTCTATATTTGATATGTAGCATTGAGGACAATGATATATCTTAGTTGGGGGAGTGGCCCTGTTAGGCATTTGATATCATGGGTTGTATAATTATGACAATATTTTTCTTTCTTTTCTTTACTTTATTTCCATTTTGGTACTGTAGACTTTTCTATTTTTGGTATGTATAAGTTAATTATCCATTGTAAATATTCATCCCCTATGTATATTCGTCTAAATTCCCCTCATGTACATATTCATTCTATCCCACGCACTTTACTTTACGCACTTTTTATTTTATAGCTTCTTATTTTTCTTTTATAGCTTCTTGTTTAGTTTTCGCGCGGGCAATAAACCTTTGGTTTTATTAACGCCACGATGCTTTCCAAAAGGTGGATTTGTGTGAACCAGGTGGCTCTTCCCAAGGATAGATGGTGTGACAACCTTCTTAAGGGTTGAGTCTGTCTTTTTAAGGGTTCCCCTTCTTTTTTGTTTTTGGTTTTGGTTTTTCTTCTTTTTGTCTAGTTAATGAATAACGGTGCCTCAAGAAAAGCTTCACTTGGGCCTAACACAGTTGCCTTTGATCCCATGGTCAAAGACAAACCGTTGTGTTTAGGAGGGTGATGGTGGCGATCTTGAGACTCTTGTGTTGACCGGTATTCATCGGGTGGTTCTTCGGGACCATTTTTGTTACTCAAAACACGACCAAGGTCATAGTGGTCCCTCGACTCGGTTTCTATGGCAATCCCCTAGCATTGAGTGGTGAGGAATTCGAATTGCAAGTCTAAGTTTTGTGCCACAAGTCTAGAACTTTCCCTGAGTGTTGTCTAGGCGAAATTCTAAGTATAACTTGACTTGAGAAGTGACTATAGGCTTCCCTTGACTTGAACAAAACTGGACACTTCCATGGCCTTCCAAAAGACATGTTCCCTAGTCAACCCATTTGAGCCTTAAACCCTTCTTTCGATGACCAAGCTACAAGCCTCAACCATTCTTTTACCCTCTCTTGGCACCCGATCTTTCCTTGGCACTAGGAAAAAAGCATAAGTTTGGGGGAGAGACGAGGGATGCAATTAAGTGAAAAAGAAGGCACAAAAGAAAGAAAAGAGAAAAGGCAATGAAAAAGAATAGAAAATAAAAGTATGAAAAACAAAAAGAAATAAAAGGGAATTGATTAAAAGGTTTGGAATGTATAAAAGTGAAGAAAAGTGACTAGAATGAACAAAAAGGTTTGACAGTGTGTCTCTCCAACCCTGCAAAATATAAAATGATTCAAAAAGTCAAGAAAATGTGAGTACAGTTAAAAATGAAGTGCCTAAGGAAATATAGAACTCACTCTGACCAAATACTTCCTACCCTCGACCAAAAGCCTTCATTATGATTCCACAAAAGCCCTGTATGATCCCAAGTCGAGTGAAGCCTACATTAGTGGTTGTCCACAAACAAAACAAAAACAAAGTTTTTTTCTAGTAGTAGTTCATGAGACCTCGAATTCTCACGTTCCAGCGTGCATTATGCCAGCAGGTCCCACCACCAACTCTAGCTGAGAAGTTGAGTCACCCTTTGAATTTACAAACGAGAATTCAGTGTTAGAAGTAGCATGAAGAGATTAATGATACTTATTTATCTTTTGAGTTGTTCTGCCGGATCGGTCACTCAAGATCTTTGGTCTTTATCCGGACCCGATGAAAAAAATGGGATCACGATGTCATGATGCGCCCATTCCTATGGCCATTCCTTTAATACTTCTGGCTCGCGGGATGATTTACACAAAGGGCAAGCCTATGGTACTTCGAGTCGGACTTGGTACTTTTTCCTTGATGAGAGAAGAGTGATTCCCTATATTCCTTGTTCTGAGTGTTATTATTCTAAAAGTGAGGTGCTTAGGTAAAGTCACAGAATAAGAGTCTGGGATCCACACTGACCAAGGTGGTAGTTAGAGTTGCACTGATGAGTTGGAACAACTCTTGAAGCTCTTGTATCACACTTGAAACTATGGTTTTAAACGATTCAAGTAATGTCAATGATGCATGTGTATTAAGGGCTATGGTTAGTTCCAATTGATGCTAGTTGAGGTCACCATTAGGACAGCCAGATTTTCATGGAGTCTATCACATGGGTGGGTCTAATTTTGTCTGCTTGAGGACAAGCAAGAGCTTAAGTTTGGGGGAGTTGATAACTTGGATTTTTGCCTTGTTTCCCGTTCCTTTATACCTGAGTTTTGGATATAATTGTACACAAAATATCCCTGAAAGCTTACACGTTGTGCTTGTTGCAGGATTGAACCAAAAATGAGGACACTCAGTCTAAAACATGCTCAAAACATGAGTGAATCCAGCACAAGGATCGAAGACAACAAAAAGTTATCAGGAAAAAGGCCACCGCGGCCGCGGTTCAGTTTTCACGGACCGCGGTGGCTGACTTCATAGATGCTGCAGACAAGGCAGGGTTCCACCATAGCCGCGGTCATGGTTTCGCGGTCCGCGAAGATCAACTTCAGAGAACCAGTTCCAAGGCAAAACTCACCGCGACCGCGGTCCCAATTTCGCGGTCCGCGGTGGTTCAATTTCAGCAGCCCAGCAGTCAAGACCCAGATGATTTTCGTGGACCGCAGTCGTGTTTTCGCGGTCCGCGGTGGCCCAGCAGGGGCATTTTTGTCCGAAATTCTAGAAGACTATAAATAGACTATTTTGTAATTTGTTTTGGGATATCTGGGAATTTTCAGAGCTGAAACTCGTTCTTGTGCCTAGGGTTTTGCATTTTTAGCTTAATTCTTGCTATTTTAACATTGGAATTTCAATTTTCATTGTTTATTATAGATTAATGGGTTCTTCTTCTTCTCTACATTGGTTTCTACTTTGATTATGAGTAGCTAGAAANGCTCAACCCTAGTGTGGGTACGTAATGGGTTTGTTAAATTAAGGTTGGGAAATTAGTGGGTGTTAGCTATTTAGGCTAATTTGGTGTTGTTATTGCTATAATTGGTGGTTGCAAACAATAATTAGCCCTTTCATGACTTGGGTCCTTCTTGAGAAAGAGGACTTAAGTCTAGAAAATTAGCCTAATAGGAAGTTAGGGCATTATCAATAGATTTGTAGTCCCAATCAATTGGGTTGATCCCAGAAATGGTAAAACCCTACTTGAGCCCTAGTTAACGGGTTAAACCTCGAGAGAGTAATACCCTACCTAAGCCTTACCTTCTTGCTTAATTGATACCCCATTGGTCTCGAGAGAGTCAATTTGGGTAATGTCACTCAAACTACCGAGAGGTATAGAGTGGGCACTTGAGTGCATTGGCTATAGTTGTATCCCTAGTGAATTCCCCGACCTTAGACTTGAAACCCGTCGTACATCCACCTAGGCAAAGGTCACGACCCTAGTGCCTTTAT
>MDKH01052102.1:0-13981 GCA_005239495.1 Nicotiana undulata | reverse complement strand
TTTTTGCACAGTCTTTTGTTCCAAGACTGCGGCTTGTATATTTTGTATATATATTTTCTACAGCTGTATCTATGTAGCAGCCCGTTGACACTGTGACACTAGTCCTGGCACACACTTATTGTAGTTATCGGGGTTGTATATGCATTGGGCCTAGCTGTGGCTCAGCTTATGTCTACGGCCTTACCCCATGTTGTCATTGTATTCCGCACTTTCATTGTTGTTGTTGTCGTTGGCTTGCCTAACGCCATCGTTAGGCGCCATCACGACCTGGATCGGTTCTGGGTCGTGACATGTTTCCTCTGTTTCAACTTCTTCATGTGTTATTTAACCTAATTATGTTGTATTGGGGTCGGTTGTTTCGGGTTCGGAGTGGTTGTAGTGAGAATTGAGACACTAAGTCTCTAAAATGAGCTTAATAGTTGAAAAAGTCAATCGGGAGTTGACTGATAGGTAAACGACCTCGGAATGTTGGATTTTATGGCTCGAATAGCTTCGCTAGGTTATTTGGGACTTAGGGTGTTCGGAATATGGTTTTGATGTCCGAGGTAGAATTAGGCTTGAATTGGCGAAATTGAGTTTTTGGCGATTTTCGGTTGGCAGTGGAAAATTAATTATCGACGTTAGAATGGAATTCCATAAATTAGAACAGGTTCGTAGGGTCCTTTTGGATATGTGTGCAAAATTCCAGGTCAATCGGACGTGTTTTGGATGGTTTCGGCATCTTTGATAAAATTTAGAAGTTTCAAAGTTCATAGGCTTGAATCCGAGGGGAATTTGGTGATTTTGCGTAGTTATTGGTGTTTCGAAGGCTCGACTAAGTTTGAATGAGTTAGGGGATGTGTTTGCATGTTTGGTTGAGGTCCCGAGGGCCTCGGATGAGTTTTGGGTTGTTAACGGATCGATTTTTGGATTTAAGAGATAGTTGTTTTGCTGTTTTGTTGCAGGTATTTTTACTCTTCGCGATCGCGTAGAAGGGTCCGCGATCGCGTAGGCTAAGTTGGGCAGGGGAAAAAATTTCTCTATGCGATCGCGGGGGTCAGGTTGCGATCGCGTGGGTCTGTAAGGTTGTGCTACGCGAACGCGTGGACAGGGTCGTGATCGCGTAGAGGAGAGTGGGTTGGTGAGGAGTGGAAGGTTTTGGTCAGCGCAGTTGCGTCGGGAGAGACGCGATTGCGTGAGTGGTGAAGGCAGATCTTCGCGATCGCGTGGGCTATTCTGCGATCGCGTTGGGTAAGTTGAGAGGCAGTGGGTCTTTGTGCTTCGCGATCGCATGGCTTTGTCCGCGATCGCGATTAAGGAATTAGACCTGGGTAGAATGTTTAAAAAGCCATCTTCGCGAATTTCAGTCTATTTTCTCCATTGTTGGGAGATTTTGAAGCTTTTGAGAGGGATTGAAGAGAGAATCGAAGGGAAACACTTGGAGGTAAGATTCTTGACTTCAAAACTTGATTCTATGATATTTTCTAAGCAATTAAACCTGAAATTTGTGGGATTTAAACCCAAAATTTGGGGAAGTTAGGGCATGGGAAATTGAAGACTTTAATTGAGTAATTAAAGGGGCAATTGTGGTCCAATTTTGATATTCTTGGTATGCATAGACTCGTGGGAGGATAAGGATTCCGGTATTTTAATTTTTATCGAATTTCGAGACGTGGGCCCGGGGGTCGGGTTTGGCCAATTTCGGGAATTGTGCCTAATTGTGATAATTTTCAAATGAGTTTCGTCTCCTTAGCATATTTTGATGTTATTAATCTGATTTTGATAGACTCGAAGCATTTGGGAGCCTATTCGAGAGGCAAGAGCACCGCGGAGTAGTTTCGGGCCGGTTTGAGGTAAGTAACGATTGTAAATCTAGACTTGAGGGTATGAAACCATGGTATTTCGCATTGTTTTGATAAATGAGGTGACACACATGCTAGGTGACGAGCATGTGGGCGTGCCGATAGGGATTGTGACTTGGTTCGTCCCGTAGCGGCTATTAAGTCGCGTACTTGATTTGAAATCATAAGATATCCTGTATTTTCGAGGCTTATATTATATTATGGGCAGTATGCCATGATTGGTGCCTTGTGCCGATCTGTTTAGACCCTCAGAGAATTTTTACACTATTCTCACACTATTTTTGATAGAAAATTTATGAACTCAGTCATGTTTATTACTTGTTGCTATTTCACTACTATCACATTGTTTTGGAATATTGTGGGGTATTTTGGGCTGAGTCCCGTGATGTTGAGATGAGTTGCCTGAGTGGCTTGAGAGGATGACTGAGTGAGGCCGAGAGACAAGTATGTAAGGATAGTTATGGATCGGGTTGCACGCCGCAACAGATATTATATGGATCTGGCTGCACGCCGCAGCACATATATATATATATATATATATATATATATATATTGGATGGGCTGCACGCCGCAGAAATATAGCGCTTGGGCTGTAGGAGCCCCTCCAGGAGTTTGTACACCCCCAGTGAGCGCAGTCGACTATTATGGATCGGGTTGCACGCCGCAACGGGTTACTATTATGGATCGGGTTGCACGCCGCAGCTGTTGTGATATGGTACCTGTTGAGTGAAAGTGCTGAGTGTGAGCAGTTAATGCTGAGAGTTGAGTCCTGAGTGACTAAGAGGCTTGCCCGAGAGGCTTTATTTGTGAGTGATATTGTGCCCGAGGGGCTTATATACTATGAAATTACTGTTTTCACTTTTCTTTACCCTGAGCCTCTAATGATAATGTTGAACAAATGTTTTATACGAGATTTTAAATGGAAAACTTGAGTTTTTACAAAATATTCGGAATGTAGATTCTTGACTTGATTTATTTACTTCCACTGTTGTGTATTATATGAGCTCACATGATTTTAAATGCTCGTCACTGCACTCAAGTCTTTAGTTATGGTTGTTACTTACTGAGTTGGCTTACTCACGTTACTCCCTGCACCTTGTGTGCAGATTCAGGTGCCTGGGAAGAGAGATAGTTGAGCTACCCCATTTGGAGCATTGTTCGGAGATTGTGAGGTAGTTGCTCGGCATCCGCAGCCTACCCTATCTCCTTCTTACTCTGTCATTTTACTTTACTTCCCATACTTGTTGTAGTATAGAATTAGTATCAGACTGTATTACTTCTTAGATGCTCATGACGGTTGACTCCAAATGTTGGGGTTGTGTTTAGATGTTCTAGTCACTTTATTGTTTTAAAATGCTTAAAAGCGAAAATTATTATGAAATATCGGATAATTTATGTATTAAATGGAAAACCATTATGTCATTTTCAGTGAATTGGCTAGCCTGGTATCACGATAGGTGCCATCACGACCAATTTAGATTTGGGGTCGTGACAAGTTAGTATCAGATCCTAGGTTACAAAGGACTCACCGGTCATGAGCAGGTTTAGTATAGTCTTGCGGATCGGTACGGATACGTCTATACTTATCTTCGAGAGGCTATAGAACCCTTAGGAAAAAAATCTCACATTCTTGAATTCTTGTCGTGCGAATCCGTTTATTCACCCAAAAATGTAACTCTTTGAATTCCCTTTCATGTATTCGAATGCGCATGCGAGCGCTCGGTATCAGTTGCCCCTTAAATTCATGTGTTAGCAGACTTATGTCAACCTCCTCTAGCCCAGAATCACTAGGTGTATAGGGTAGATGTATGTAGGGGTAGGCGTTCGGTCGGTTCGGTTCGGTTTGAAGAAATTCGGTTCGGTTATTCGTTTTTCGGTTTTGTAAAAGTAGTAACCGAAACCGAACTGAAATAAGTTCGGTTCAGTTCGGTTTTTCTAATTTCAGTTCGGTTATTTCGGTTCGGTTTTCGGTTTGAACATTATCATATTGGGATCCTTCTATGTAATAATAGGACCGATGAATTTGTTATTTTTTCCCAAAACTTTGAAATTGTTGGAAATATTGTGTTTATTAAAAATAAATGGACTAAACCTTGCACACTGTTATGGATCATAAAATTCAAACATAGTGTAAATTACAACTCTGTGTGAAATCCTCCCGGTATTTATCATATACGCTATGGAAGTTTTAATAGAGTGAAAGTATTTAAGATTGGGAAGTTGATGGACTTACTTAATTGGGTTAAGTCTTTGATAAATTGGACCAAATAGTATTAATTTATTATCTATGGGCTTAGCATATATATAACTTAAAGAACCTATATATAAATAATTCAGTTTTTCGGTTAACCGAATTAAAAATCTTAAAAACCGAAAACCGAACCGAAAAACTGAAATTTTAATATTTTAAACCGAAACCAACCGAACAAACCGAAAAATCGAAACCGAAATATAAAAAAATTCGGTTCGGTCGGTTTTTTTGGTTCCAACTGAAATATGCCCACCCCTAGATGTATGGGTGGAGGCTGGCCTTATAAAACCTCATAAAGTGTGCTTTGAATTGATGTATGGAAAGTGGTGTTATACCACCATTCAGTATATGCTAAGAACTGAACCCAATCAGCCTGAGAGTCTGAGCATAAACACCTTACATAGGTCTCTGAACACTTATTCACCACTTGTATCTGGCCATCTCCCTGAGGGTGGTAGGATGTTGATGTGTTCAGAGTCACCCCATCATAGAAAATAGTTCTTGACAAACTTTGATTGTAAAAATGGGCCCCAGTCACTAGCGATATTTTATGTTTCACGACCCCAAATCCACTAGTCGTGATGATACCTAACCCAACCCGCTAGGTAAGCCAACTAATAATTATCCAATTCCAATAATATTAACAAGACAATTAAATGAAAGTAATTTATTGAATTTTATACATTTCCCAAGAACTGATAATACAAATCATGAGCTTTTAAGAATAGAGTTACAAAGCGAAAATGAAATAAATACTTAGCCTGTTTGAAAAGTACGTAAACGGAGTTTTATAGATCTAAAGCTACCACGAACAAGGGGAAACTTCAACCGGAACGCAGGTACATCTTCAATCCAGCTATTGTCGAACGCAACAACATCAACAACTAACATCTGCACGCAAGTTGCAGAAGTGTAGTATGAGTACAACCGACCGTGTACTTAGTAAGTAACAAACCTAACCTTAGGTTGAAAGTAGTAAAGAGCTAAGACTAGGTCGGGTTCAACACCAATATCTCACCAACAGTTCATAATAGCATGATACAAGTATAAAAGAGGTACCTCAGAAGTAAAATGCTCAGCTCGTTCACAGTTCCAAAAAATGGTCATGTTTTTCAAATATCTCAGTGAGAAATCCAAATCTTTTACCGAAAATGCCAAAAATACGAGTAAGTTTGAAAACTGTAATTTTTTCAAATATCCTTTCCACAATAAATAAAATGTTTTATTTTCTTTCCAGATAACAAGTATATAATACCTCTATATTCCCACATATCAATGTGTATAATAAGTCATGAATGACGTGATACCGCACAACATGAGGAAAAATGCATCTATATGTCTGTATGTCATGTGTGCATGCCAATGTCATGTATCTCAAAGATGAATCATGTACTCACACTCTCAGAGTATTCAATATCACTGCCTCACATTTTTCACTCATCATGCTCAACCACTCGGTACTGTATATGGTCCATACGGCCTAGGGAAGATCCATCCCGGAATATATACATCAATGACCATCAGTCATTCAGTACTGAGGAAAGGACAATGCGGCCCCATGAATAAGATCCATCTCTATGTATATAAATGCTTCGGACAAGATCCATGTCCAGGGACGATCCATCCCTCAATACAATCAACCGCGCTCACTAGGGGTGTGTACAGACTCCGGAGGAGCTCCTACAACCCAAGCGCTATCATAATCATCAATATAACTGCTTCGACGTGCAGCCCAATCCCAAAAATGTCACTCACACTCAGGATCTCGTCCTCACTCAGTCATCAATCTCTCCAGTCTCACCCACGGGCTCACAATGTCATGAAAACAAACCCGAAACAATGATATGATAAATCAATAATTAACTGAGACTGGATATGATATAAAAATGCATGAACATGACTAAGTACAACAACAACAACTACCCAGAAAAATCCCACCAAGTGAGCACCAAGTGGGGTCTAGGGAGGGTAGGATGTACACAGCCTTACCCCTACCCTGGAAGGGTAGAGAGATGAACATGACTGAGTATAGAATATAAATGAAAATAGTGAGATGACAGCAAGAAATAACCACTATGGGTCCAAACAATATCATCATAAAGCTTAAATATGATATTTAGCATGATTGACAGATCAGTTACTTTATCACATAGTGAAAACACAAATATCGGCAAAATAGGGCCACTATACAGTGCCATGGAAACAACAGAATCACAATTACAAGGTGCATGCCTACACGCCCGTCACCTAGCATGTGTGTCACCTCAATACCAATCATTTAACACGTATTTCAGGGTTTTATACCCTCAGCAATAAGTTTAGAAGAGTTACTTACCTCGAACGAGCCAATACCAATGTCAATCAAGCCAAGCGATGCTCCAAAGATGTCACCCTGCGTGTTTCGACCTCCGAACGGCTCGAAATTAACCAACAACAATTCAAATACATCAAACAATGTTGAAGGACCCAATCCCAATCGTAAAAGATCAAATCTTGAATCAAATCCCGAAATCGAACAAAAACCCCGATCGGAGCCCGCACCTCGGAACTCGACAAAACACACAAAATCCAACAATCCATTCAATTTCGAGTCCAACCATACTAGTTTCACTCATATCCGACTCCAAATCGGTGTTCAAAATTCAAAAATTCATATTATGGAACTTTAGGCCAAAACCCCCAGTTTTCATCTCAAAATACTAATTAAATGTTGAAAACAATGTTATATTCATGTATATTAACCAAATCTGAGTTAGAATCACTTACATCGATGAATTTCTTGAAACATCCACGAAAAATCATCACAGACCAAGCTCCCAAGGTCCAAAATATAAAATAACACCCTAAGCATCATTTATATAGTACACCCTCTGACCTCCCAATGTGCGATCCGCTAATTTCCAAGTGAGGTCGCACATTTCCAAGTCCTGCGGTCGCACAAAAATTGTGCGACCTCACTTCACAACTTCTCTACTACCTAGCTTCAGTAAATTGGCTATAACTTCTCTACATATTTCCAAATGATGCTTTCTTTACCTTTCTAGAAACTAGACACAAAGGGCTACAACTTTTGTTTTTGAATCATCTCCAAATTCCTTGTGGAGCAAAGATATAAGTTTCCGAAGTCAGACAAGAGAATCTGCAAAACTCCCTGATGTGCGTCCGCACATAAAATTGTGTGGTCCGCACTCCTCCTCTGAGGTCCGCATATTTCTGCTGCGATCTGCACTTTAATGTGTGATCCGCACTTCCAAAAGTACCAGAGCAATATCAGAGTGCCAAAATGCCCGGACTCGCTCAAAACTCCCTCACGCCACTCGGGACCCCGTCCAAATATATCGACAAGTCCCATAACATAAGACGGACCTACTCGAGGCCTCAGAATCCACATAACAACATCAAAACGACGAATCACACCTCAAATCAAAATCTATGAAATTTGAACTTTCAATTTCCAAAACTCGCGCCGAAACATACCAAATCATCTCGGAATGAACCCAAATTTTGCACACAAGTCCCAAATGACATGACGAAGCTATTCCAATTCCCGAAACCATAATCTGATATCCTCAAAGTCAACTTCCGGTCAAACTTATGAACTTTTAAAATCTTCAAATTTCCAATTTTTGCCAACTTGTGCCGAAATCTTCTAGAAACATCCAAATGAAAATCCGGGCATACGCCCGAGTCCAAAATTACCGTAAGGACCTAACAGAACCATCAAAACTCTATTCAGGGATCAAATTCATAAAAAGTCAAACTTGGTCAACTCTTTCAACTTAAAGCTTCAATAATCAAATTAATTCTATCAACCCAACTCCGAATAACATGAAAACCAAAAACGACAATTCACATAAGTCATAATATATCATACGGAGCTATTCATGCCCGCAAACTGCCGAGCGAAGTGTAAATGCTCAAAACGACCGGTCGGGTCGTTACATTATGAAACCCCATGTAACTTGTAAATATTTTCCATGAAGAGCTTAGCTCTATCATGAGCAGAATAAAAGTGATAAAGACAAATAAAATGGGCATATTTTATGAGCCTGTCTACCACTACCCAAATCATAGTTTTCCCCTTTGATTTAGGCAATCATTCTATGAAGTCCATGATTATTTTACTCCATGCTGCTACTGAAATTTTGAGAGGTTATAATAGCCCAGGGTAATGAGCATTATTATATTTATGCCTTTGGCATATATCATAGGCTTTCACATAGTTCTGAACCTCCCCTCTCATCTCCTTCCACCATAAAAGTGCTTCCAACCTTCTATATGTGTTGCAATGCCAGAGTATCCTCCTACTGGTGAATTATGCAGTCGTAGGATGCTCGTTCTCAATTGCTTTTCGGGACCTACTACCAGTCTTTCTTTTCTTCTTAATTGTTCATGGATGAAAGTGTAACCATTAACCTAAATTCCTTTTTCCTTCCGTCCCTGAATTAGTTATGTTAATTCTTCATCCTTGTCCCAACTTTTCATGATCAACTCCAATAGGTCCGTTTTAGTTGACGATGTCATTGCAACCAGTTTAACCAAAGGAAGTCTTCATAAAGCAACAACTATCTTGTTCCCCTTTCCCTTTTTGTACTCAATTTCAAAGTCAAATTGCATGAGCTTAGTGATCCATTTGAGTTGAGTGCATGTGTGTAACTTCTTCTCCAATAAGAACTTGAGAGCCTTTTGGAATATCTTCACAATGAAGGGTCTAGCTGTCAGATATTGTGACCACTTATTCACAGCTAGTACTAAAGCCAACAGTTCCTTCTCATAAACAGAGAAAGGTTGATGTCTTTTAGATAGACCTTTGTTGATGTCTCAATCCGGAATTCCCACCTTCAGGACCATGATGGGGTCTATCAATTCACTTGCTAGGCACGCCAACATTAGAGAATCGTTAAGCCAATTATTATTCAATTTCAATAAACAAAGTCAACTAATCCAAAATGAAATAAAACAGAGTGCGGACTGAATTAGAAATTTAATATAATTTTTAAAAAAATGTTCATTGAGATAAAACTACACGTGCATATCCTTAGACTAGTTGAAAAAAACACTCATGGTTTGTTTGAATCAGAACAATTGTATTCTGAGGTTCTTTTGGAATTATAGTCTCATATGTGTAACGACCCGGTCGGTCGTTTCCGTGAGATTAGCCCCATTTTGCATGTTTTTGCTTTTTTTATGTATTTCTTTGCCTATTTATATTGTATTGGGTTGGTTGGTTCGGGTTCGGAGTGTCCGTGGTGAGAATTGAGACACTTAGTCTCTTAAATTGGCTTAATAGTTGAAAAAGTCAATCGGGAGTTGACTTATAAGTAAACGACCTCAGAATGGGGATCTTATGGCTCGGATAACTTCGTCAGGTGATTTGGGACTTAGGGGTGTGTTCGAAATGTGGTTTTGATGTCCGGAGTAGAATTAGGCTTGAATTGGCGAAAATGAGTTTTTGATGATTTCCGGTCGACAGTGGAAAATAGGCTATCGCGGTTAGAATGGAATTTCGAAAATTGCAACAGGTTTGTAGTATTATTTTTTATGCGCATGAAAATTTTCAGGTCAATCGGACGTGTTTTGGGTGGTTTCAGCATCATTGGTTCTAAGTTCATAGGTTTGAATCCGAGGTGAATTTGGTGTTTTGGCATTGTTTTGAGTGGTTCAAAGGCTCGACTAAGCTTGAATAAGGTTATGGAATGTGTTGGCATGTTTGGTTGAGGTCCCTAGGGCCTCGGGTGTGTTTCGGGTGGTTAACGGACCGATTATTGGACTTTGGTGTTGGCAGATTTTGCTGGTGTAAAGGTTCTGGTTTTCTTCTACGCGATTGCGTAAGGATGCTTGCGATCGCGTAGGCTCAGCGGAGGGGATGTGTGAGTTGTGCTATGCGATCGCAGAAGGGAGAACGCGATCACGTGAGAGGGTGGTCTTTGTGCTTCGCGAACACGTGGTCAGGTCCGCGTTCGTGTAGAAGGAAGGGGGCGAGTGAGGCCGAGATGGTTATGCTTCGCGAATGCGTGAAGAGGTATCCGAACGCGTGGTGTTGAGTCTCATTGCATCACGATCGCGTGTGGATGTCTGCGATCGCGTAGGGTAAGTCTTGGGCAGTGCCACTTTTATTCTTCGCGATCGCAGTGAGTAAAGTACCTGGGTAGAAACTTTAAATTCAAAATCGAGGGTTTAAGTCCAAAATCATAAAAGCCATTAGAGAGCTCGGGAGAAGGTGAAATTTGAGAATATTTTGAGTGGAGTTGTTTGGGTAAGTATTCTTCACTCATATTTGGTTAATTTCATGATTTAGTCTTGAATTTCGTCATTTGATTTGAGAAATTAGAGTGGAAATTGGGGGGAAATGGGAGGAAAGTTTGGAAATTTCTTTTGGTATGGGAAGTTGAGGTCGTATTTTGATGAATTTGATATGGGTAGACTCGTGAGGGAATAAGGATTCTAGTTTTGTGATTTTTATTGAATTCCGAGACGTGGGTCCGGGGGTCGGGTTTGGCCAATTTCGGATTTTTTGCTAATTTTGCTAATTTTCGAATGGGCTTCGTTCCTTAGCATTTAATAATGATATAAATCTGATTTTTGGCTAGATTTGGAGCAATCGGAGTCCGAGTCTAGAGGCAAAGGCATTGCGGGCTAGGATTTTAGCCGGTTTTGAGGTAAGTAACGTTTCCAAACTTGGTTCTGAGGGTTCGAAATCCCTAACTATATGATATATGATTATAATTAAGGTGACGCACATGCCAAGCGACAGGCGTGCGGGCGTGCACCGAGTGATTTGTAGCCTGGCTCATCCCATAGAACCGTCTAGTAGTTATACAGATTGATATACGCACTTCTATTGATGTGGTTAATGTGAACATGCTAGAAATCATGCTAAGTTAAATGCTAAGGCTTCACGCCAAAAATACTGAGACCCGAGTGGTCGTATATTGCTGTCTATTTATGTGTTTATTTCATTTCATATACTCGGTCCTGTCATAGCATATCATTTCATGCCTCGGTCTCAGTAATTGTTAATTTTATATATCTATCATTGGTTCGGGCTAATTCATGCATCTGTGAGCCCATGTGAGCGAGACTAGAGAGTAATGACTGAGTGAGGTCGAGTGCCTGTTATTGAGACAATTATGAGATCGTACTGCACACCGCAGCGATACTCTAATAATGCCTTCGTTGGCTTGATATAGCGCTTGGGCTAATAGGAGCTCCTCTGGAGTTTTTACACCCCCAGTGAGCGCATTGATATTTGAGGTATGGATCTTCCCTGGACATGGATCTTGTCCGAAGTTGATGATATGTGAGGGATGGATCATCCCTGGACATGGATCTTGTCAGAGTGTTGTATTCCGGAGATGGATCTTCTCTGTGGGGATGGATTGGCTCTTTTTCCTCAGTACTGAGTGACTACGGTCACCGGTGTTTATGCATATTCCGGGATGAATCTTCCCTGGGCCTGAGAGCCATATATAGTACTAAGTGGACTTCCGTTGGAGAGTTGTGAGCACTATGTGCATTTCCACACTGTTGATATGTTGGCATGTATAGCATATTGAGATATATCTGGCATATTCTGTTATTATTTCCCTGATGAACTGTAAACATGTCTAATTTCTGTACGCTGTCTTATTTAATTGCTGAGGTTTAGTCCGTCACTACCTCTCAGCCCATAGTATGGGTTCGTTACTTCTGAGTTGGTGTACTCACGTTACCCCCTGCACCTTGTGTGCAGATCCAAGTACACCAGGACCCGGTAGTGGTTACTGAGTGGCTGTCAGAGTTTCTTTCGGAGTCGTCGCGGTAGCAGCTGGCGATCGCAACCTCGTCTTCTCCTGTCGCATTTTTATTATTTCAGACTATGTTCTCTATTTGGTATTTTGACATTCTTATGTTGTAGTAGCTCATGACTCGGTGATACTAGATCTGGGTTCGGGTTTCTCTTACTTATGTTTTCAACGATGATTAAACTCTTAAATGCTTTATAAATATGAGACTTTTGCTGCAATTATAGTGGTTCTTCTGAAAATAATTTTTAATAAATAAAATGTGTGGCTTGCCTGATTTCACGATAGGCGCCATCACAACTGGGTATTTTGGGGTCGTGACAATATGCTATATTGGATCAATAATACCAATTTTTTTGTATCAAATTTATATCGAAATTAGCTAGTACTAATAATGAAATATAAGATAAAAATTATTCTACATTTTATGTCGAAATTAATATCCTAATTACTATAATATATATACATACAATATATTAAAAGTATGAACCCCTTAATTAAAAAGTGAATTACAATATTACCCTTTTTATTTATCTAAATATCTCATTTAAAAAACTAACGCTTAGGAACAACCCAAATGAAAAGATGCTACAAAAGTTGGGAACACTTAACAAACGGGCACTTAACAAACGATGGCAGCTTTTGGTTTTGTAGAAGTATCAATGAAGCATCCGAAAAGGAAAATAGCGTCAAAAGTTCAAGAAGAAATCACTCCGATTGTAATTTCATCTTTATGACTTAAAGAAATTGGCTCGGAACTTAACAACAAGTTCTCGTGTACCCAACTAACTTCCCTCAATCAAAGCCTTCCGACCTTTCCAAACTCTTTCTGTAGCTGACATGTCTTGTGCCTTCATCTCTAATCTCACCGAACAAGTAAATTATATTTTTGATGCGGCTTTTATTAAGATTTTTATTGCTTCGTTCCGATTGATCTACATATTAGTTGGGAGAATTAAACAATCCAATTGTTACGTAATATGTTTATGCATGAAGTTACAAAAAGTACTGGTATTACTATCATACTAGTGAATTAGCCGTGCTTCGCACGGTCATGCAAAATAGAATAATTTAGAAAAGGTAAAAGTTTTTAATACAAAAAATCAAATATATAATCTAAGACATTCATTGGTAAATGAATTGAAATCCACTTGTATAAGAGTTTATTATAATGACAAAACCAAATAAGTAAAAGCATTTCGAATCTCTTTGTAGTTTTATAATGACAGTGTTAATAAATAATCTTTACTGTTGCAATATATTTTGATGATAATTATAAATTTAATGACTTGGCATTTTCTAATTATTGTAGACGGAAACTGAGGGAGAAAATAAGAAAGTGAGAAATAAATAATTTTGTTGGTCTAAAATAAAGGTGGCTAAGGGGCCGGGTCCAACCCGGCCCAGACCGGTTAAAACCAAAACCGGACCGGTTCAACGGCACAATTTTTTTTTTGTTTTTTTTTAAATTTTTTAAAACTAGTGGGGCCCACCAGCCGTTGGCAATGGTCACCCCTGGCAGGGATCCGTTGCCCAACGGGTAAATTGCAATAATAGCCCCTTTTTTCTTTAGAAATTAACCTATTTTCAATTTACAAAATTACCTTCTCTAAAACTATAAATAACCCTCCCCTCTTTTTCATTTTTTCACTCAACTATCATTTCTCAATCTCAATTTCTCTCATTCTCCAATTTTCAAGACTTCAAGTCTTCAATTCATCTTCTAATTTTATTTGGCTCTTTTATTTGGAATTTAATTTATCTTGTTTTATCATTCGGATTTTGAAGTTTGAACAATTGAACTTCAAAATTGAAATACTTGCTTGACGTTTGACATTTGTTCATGGTAACATTGGAATTGCGTAATCATCAAGTGCTCAATTTATTACCGAATTCGGTGCACTCTCTCCAACTCTTTCTCTTATTTACTATTTTATTTGCATATTTAATTTTTGCTTATACTTAAATTTTACAATATGTTTAATGCTGCTAAAAGAGCGTATAGAAAAGTTACTAGTAGGGAAAATAAAAGAAGAGGTAGTCCGTCAACATCTGGTAGTAATAGTAATATCCCATTTACACATGTTTCCGAAACTTCGCCTAAT
>ML270159.1:0-76355 GCA_005239495.1 Nicotiana undulata | reverse complement strand
GTCGCGCTAGTGGGGTTTTATTCTGCCCCAGTCCGCGTCAGGTCCGCAGTCGCAGTTTCGATCTCATATTTGACCCTGTTACGTTTGGCATTGGGAAAAACGTAAAACGTGAAAATTGTAACCCTTTGAATCATCTTTCCAGCCATATATTTTGGAGCTCAAATGGAGTTCTGAGCGAAACGTTATATGCATTTTACTACACAGTGCACAATATGCCTACTCGATTCTTCGTTCGTTCTTAACTATCACCCGTTGATCCCATAACACTCTTTGGTATCAGGATCGTTATTCTGGTTGTTGGCAGTAAAAATCACTACACGTTTGGCTTTTCTTGAACGAATTTGATGATCCAGTGGTACGCCCTCTTGATAGTCGCCCGATTGTTGTTCCAATTCGGTGATTAATTTATGTGACCAGCGAGGTATTTTTTTACTGATTTCTTTTATTCCAATCGATTTTTTTCCAGATGTTGTCCCATTAGGATCAATTGCATTGAATACAAATTTTACAAATTTAGTTCTCTTGAGCTTTTACTCAGACTTAAAAGTTCCAAATCACTTGAATTCATTCCATAACATCTGCATAGCTCGAAATCACTCCAACAAGGCATAAAACACACAATTAGTGCAAAACACTAGCGATTAAAGCTCAAACTCAATTAAAGTGCAGTAAACTAGAGTGTGATAATTGACTAAAATACGTAATTATAGCCTATCATCAGTATATCACAAAATTATTTCTTCAAAAAGCTCAGAATTTCCAGAAAATCTTGTTCGATCATTTACTAGCTATAGTCTGTGATAGTTAATATAGTACTGCAAAAGTTTTGGAATTTCTTTATTTTTGAACTTTGGAAATGTAGAACTTTCAAAAAGGAAGTGTTTTGCCACTGAATAGGTCTGTCCAATGCAAGTTCAAAATAATCGGGTTAATAAATTTGGATGACGAATGACTAAAATCGGGGGGAAAAAAGTTTTTCTTCCTTTGTCGTCCATGATAAAAATCTTCATAGATTGAAAATGCAAGGACTATTTGTGCTTATTGATAGCGTGTTAGCACTTACCATGAATGCTTTCAAACCGTTAGCTTAGTATCTATTTCTCCAATTAAGACATTACTGAATTCATGCTGGACACTTATCCTTGTCTTTGCTCGGCATATAAAAAAAACAAATCTTCACTATTGATGAATGAAAATGACAAGCAATTTTGGTTTATTCAGTTTGTTTTGTTCTAAAATTTGCTGAAGTGGGTCATCATATGTGAAAGCAAAGTCCAATAACTTTACGATATCCAGAAGATACTTGGTTTTAGCGTTGACATGAATACGTGGTAAACTCGTAATGATGCAAAAGAATTACTCCCGCCGTTTCAGTTTACGTGAACATATTTTCTTTTTGGTTCGTTAAAAAAAGAATGACTATTTTTGCAATTGGAAACAATTTAGCTTAAACTTCCAATTCTATCCATAGTGAGAAACTCTTATAACCACACAAATATTCTAGACCCCTTTTTGACTTTTTTAAGATCACAAATTCCAAAAATGTTAATTTTTTCTTAGCCTCAGTGCCCAGTCAACCAGGTTCACATAAATTGAAACGGAAGGAGTAACATTTTTTTGTGTCCGTACCACATTTTCTTTGGAACCAGCCGGTTGAAATAGGTAAAAATTCACACGACTTTTTCGGTTATTATATGTAAGTTTTAAAAAAAAATAAAAGATGATACTTTATCGAAGAATGAACGTAAATAGCTGTCCACGTACTCGGTTAGATTTGACTTTTCTTTTAATAAAATTGAGGTCATATATGGTTCGAGCATTATTATCCAAAATCTCACCAAAGATTATGATGCCAAATAACTTCAATAGTAGGTAAGCCAACATCCAAACATAGATCAAACTAAACTCAACAGTATATAATATAAGTGAGATAGAATAACACGCAATATAAGACTCCTAATAGCAGTCAATACAGAAATACTATGACAACGAATCCCCAAAATTTGGGAGCATGAAGTCATGAGCTCTAATATAAGATACAACATAATCTCTCATTAATATAAATAATGTTTGAAACATAAATAACAGTATGATAAAGAAGGAAGGGGATTCCAGATTATGCAGCACTATCTTAAGTCTCTGGTGTTAGCTACTAGGCACCTTCTTGTTGTTCACTACTGCAAATGCCCCGAGTCTGCACAAAATATACAAAAGTATGATATGAGTATGGGATAACGTGTACTCAGTAAGTATCGATAATAATCACGGTAAAGTAGTGACGAGGTTCAAGTCATGTGATACCTACTAATCAAATAAACATGTACAATTCATAATTATACACAACAATACTATAAAAGGAGATACAATATTGCCAAAGATTATAGCAAGAGATATCAACTCAACATGAATAGTCCTATCTCGTCTAACAAGTCCAAAGCACATAACAAATGCATCAAGTAGCATGTTAGAATACAAAATAGAAAACATCTGGTATGCATAATATGACATCAATGATACACTTGAATGGTTAAAGCTTTTACCTTTATGCTCCAAACTCACCCTATCGGATTCCATATCATAATCAACCAAATTATACCAATTTCTTACAACTTGCGTGTACGCCATCAAGAGAGAAACATGAGAAAAAGACGCTAGGGGAATGAGTCGATATCCACACGTTGCACTGCAAAAACCTCGTGTCATAACAATAACAATATCACTATAACCGCATGTAGAAATATCGTGCCATCATAATAACAATATCACAATAAACTCATAGTAAAAACCTTGTGCCATATCCAAATAAATATGCACAACATGTCCAAATGTACTATAATCATATCAAATCTGAAATAACATTTCATCTCTAAGGATGCATATGCTTACAAACAATCAGTAAGGTGCACAAAAATATAATAAATAAATGTACGGATATGTGATCAAGATATAGGCATGACCATTGCTAAATCAAATATATCAACAATTTCACAAACTGTCCATGCATCTTGACCAATTAAGAGGTAGTAGTCTTAGGCATAATTACTAGCATGAATGAATAACCTCACGTAGTCATACAATTGATTAAAACATAAATCATGGAAGACACAAAACCAAATAAGGCATAAGAAAAGACTAAAGTCTAACTCGTTCATGAATAATACGTAGTACCGGTGTATACACTTGTTACCTCGCATATCATCAATTTCACATATTTCAATTAAGAAAACAAGGTCATATCCTAAGGCTTATTCCCTCAAAACAAGTTTAGGCAAGATATTTACTTTATCAAGCTAAATGAACCCTCCAAAATCGTCTTCCTTTTAGAAATTACCTCCAACCCTCCTGACTATCCATAATTTCACGAGTCCAAATAAATAAGCTGGCTCCAAATCGGGTTTCAATTTCATGTTCAAAATTTCCAAATTAACTCTCTTAAGTTCATATAAAACCTCAATTTATGCACTTTAAATTCTTGATTTAGGAGAAGATTCTTAAAATATAATCACAAATGAGTAAAAATTACTTACCTTGTTGCTTTGTATGAAAATCTCATGAAACATCGCCCCGATGTAAGTCTAGGGTTTAAAATATAAGAGAATTGGCAAAAAAAATCCAAAATTTCCACTTAAATACACCGACCAAGAATCCTCTACTTATTGCGTCTGAGCCCTTGCGACGCGTAGCACAATTGATCAGTGCTTCTACGCGATCGAGGCTCCTCGTCAACAATCGTGAAAGCCTGCCGCCTTATCCCCACCGCCAACACTTTGCATATGCGAAACCTATCATATGAACGTGATGACCAAGCACTTTCCATCCTATGATATAGCGACACCCTTGCCCGCGAACGCGATGCCCAACACACCCAACACTCTACGATCTTGACCGCTCTTTCGCGATCGACATGAACAACTAGTTTGCCACCTTCTTTCTTCGTGATCATGAAGCACTACAACTCAGCAGCAGTTCAACTGCTACAAAACCTAAAGGGATGGCCCAAAACCATCTCGAAACACACTTGAGCCCCCCGGGATCTTGTTCAATATTCCAATAAGTTCATATACTTCATATAAACTTGTCTCAAAAATAAAAAAATAACAACAAAACCTAGAATTGAAGATGATATGAATCTCTTAACTTTAAAAATTTTCAACTTCGCCAAATGTGTCTGAATTATACTTAGACATTCCGGATTACAACCAAACTTTGCATACAAGTTCATATCAGGTTTTTTCGATGCCGATTGGGCTGACTGCCTGCTCACGCGAAGGTCCATTATGGATCTCTTCACTTTTCTTAGATCGAATTGCATCATTTGGGCCTTAAAGAAATAAAATGTAGTAGACAAGTCCAGAACTAACATGGATTACCTATATTCTATAAGGATATTGATCTTCCTCTTGATCGTCCATCACCACTGTACATAGAAATATCAGCGCATTTTACCTTACATTGAATTCAGTACTTATTTTTTTTATATAAAGATGCCCAGGTGGATGCTGGGTTGTGTTGTATTAAGCAAAAAAAACATTGAATCATGTACTTCATGCTCGCATAAAACACGTTGATCTTGACTATCACTTTGTGCGAGAAAAGGTTATTCAAGGGGTCATAGTGACTAAATTCATTCCTTCTAATCTATAGATAGCATATGTGTTGGCCCAAGTGAAGTTTGTTTTGATGATTGACAAATGAATTCAAGCATGAACCAGGTCCATACACAGTGTACACAGACACGGGAAGATTCGAGCATAAGGGTTACACGTGAAGGAGAAAAGCTTAAGTTGTTATATCTGATATCTCCTGAACAAAAATGTTGCATAAATGGGAAGGAAAAGGACTCCTTACTCTAAGAGAACTTTTTCCTAGATAAGGGAGTAGTTAGAAGTGAAGATAACTAGAACTCTTCCATCAAGGAAGAGTAAAGCATTAGACTTCTAGTAAATCATTATTTTATCAACTCTATAAATTACAGGATATTCTCATTTTACAGGGACGCACAAACGCTGAAGTTAAACATGAGTTGAGAGCAAAATAACAATGCATTTTGCAAACAATTCTCCTGTGATTCAAGTGTGCGAAAACTACATGAACAAGATAGAAGAACCAGTTCCAAGTGTCTGTCTTTTATTCTAGTTTAATTATAGTAGGGCTTTTCATATTGTCTCGTTTAGCTTTATCTAGAGGCAATTGTATTAGGTACTCTAAGTAGTCAAGTTAGAGTTACCTTGAAGTTGTCGCAACAGCTAGAGGCTAGTTGTCACAACGAGATTAGAGGTAATCCTTAGGTTTACAAAGAATTTTGTATATGCCGTTTTGGCTAAATGATTTAGTGAAGTGCTAGGAAAAATCCTACTAAGTAGTAGGTCATGTTTTTTTTCACCTTTTGAGTCGGGTGGCTTCCACGTAAAAATACTTGTGTTCTTTATTTTTTGCATTTACTATTTTCGCAACAATAGTACAATGAACACATCGAAGAACCATGTCTTTCTATAATCAATGCATGCGAAAATTGGACACATCACAAATCCCCCCCCCCCCCTTTATGTGGCATTGAAGTATAAAACATTAATTGGTGTCAGAGCAGATTCTCCTTGAAGAAGCTTACACCTTAGAAGAAGATCAACATGAGTGCACCACCTAGAAACTAGGAAGGGCAGTCCACTGCTAAGCCACCACTCTTTAATGGTCAGTACTACAATGGGTGGAAAAACAGGATGAGAGATCACATTATAGGAGTGAATTATGGGCTATGGGACATAGTCACCAATGGTCCACTGGCTGCCTTGAAGAAAATTTGTAGGAGTAGATGTGCCAAAGACAAGAGCGGATTACACTGCTGAGGACTTGAAGAAACGGGAAGAAATGGCTTATTTGTGGACTTGGTTTTAGATGATTACATAAATATTTAAAGTTGTATCACTGCTAAGCAAATTTGGGACACATTGCAAGTGGCTCATAAAGGAACACCTCAGGTGAAGAGATCCAGAAGAACACTAATGTATTCTCAATATGAGAACTTTGATATGAAGGAAGAAGAAACCATTCAAGAGATGTACAAAAGGTTCACTATACCGACAAATGAGCTAAAGTCTCTTGGAAGGATTATTCCCGAAGAATATAGAGTCGAGAAGATACCGACTAGGGTTTTTCCTATCACTTGGCAAAGCAAAATCACTGCCATTTAGGAATCAAAGAATATTGATGTTCTCCCACTGAACGAATTAATTGGAAATCTCACATCCTATGAACTTAGGAGAAAACCCATGAAAATGGATATACCTAAGAAGGAAATGAGCTTGACACTTAGAATCACTGAAGGTTCTGATCTTGAAGATGATGAAATAGCTATGATCACCAAATACTTCAAGAAGTACATAAGGAGAGGACAAGTGTCTCCAAGAAGTGGAAGTTATAACAAGTCAAACTCTCCTTAGAAGCAAACCAATGATGGCTGCTACAAGTGTGGAAAGATTGATCACCGCATCAAGAACGGTCCTTTATGAAATATTGAATGGAAGAAGGAAAGATCTGAACGAAGGAACATGTTCAACCCAAGAAAAGCAACAACAAAGGATCAACCAAGGCTATGGTCGCTGATTGGGGAGAAAGCTCATATGAAAGCTCAGATGATGATGAGGAGGATTAGCAAGCACTTATGGCCATTGGAGAATCTGATGAAGAAGCTGAGGTAAGTGTAATTCATCTCAAAGACAAGATTAAATTACTGTCTAAAGAAAGGTTATCTGAGTTACTTCTGGAACTTAGTGTTAGTGAAACTGTAAGTGAAATTACTATGTTGAAGAACCAGGTTCATGCACTTGACTCAAATGTCCTAGAGCTTAGATTTGAAAATCTAAAACTGAAATTAGGAACAGGTAAAACAATAGTTGATCACACACAACTCGCTCTAGAAGAAAATGTAGGAAAAATGAAGATGAGTTGTATAAAAGGGATGAGCATGTAAGAATCCTAAAAGAGGATCTATGCAAGGTCAAGCATGAGCTAGATAGAACTGGTAAATGGAACAGGTCCTCCAATGCACTTTCTAGGATACAAGAACACCACAATAGCAACAAAACATGATTTGGCTTTGGAACCTCGCACCTAAGTGGGATCCCAAAAGCAAGTACCTCACACTTCCTGAGAAAAAGATTTGCACACACTGTGGTAAAATAGGTCATTATAAAAGTGAATGCGCTGCAAAAGAAAAGTCAAGTCAAAAGAACAAATAATTTGTTCACGCGAATAATAGGCTACCAAGTTAGACTAAAAAGAATTTGATTAATCTTTTTTCCTATAAAAAGGGACCCAAACTAGTTTAGGTTCCTAAGACTAACCCCTGATTTCCTTTTGTAGGTCCAAGTGAAGAGGAGCTGCCAAATATGGTACATGGATAGTGGCTGCTCAAAGCACATGACAGGAAGCAAGAACCAGTTCCTTCCACTTGAAGACCTTAAAGGAGGTAATGTCTCCTTTGGAAATGGTACGAAACGTGAGATCATTAGGGTTGGAAAAGTAGGTAATACTGATTCTCACTCTATTGAGAATGTCTACTTGATAGGTGGAGTGAAATACAATCTAATAAGTGTACCACAAATGTGTGATAGAGGTAACATAGTAGCATTCACCTCCACAAAATGACTTATGATAATCTTACCACTTATAAGATAGTTTTGTAGGGAAAAAGAGTGAACAATATATATGTTGTGGATTTGTCCACACTTTCTGATAATGAACTCACTTCCTTAAGTGTGTTGGATAATGACCCCCTCATTTGGCAAAAAAGACTTGGACATTTCAGTTTAAGTTAGCTCAACAAACTAGTCTTCAAGGACTTGGTGATATGGCTGCCTAACATTAAGTTCAAGAAAGATAAAGTTTGTGAGGCTTGTGCAAGGGGAAGCAGGTAAGATCCACTTTCAAAAGCAAGAAAGTGGTAAGCACCACCAAGACGATGGAACTGGTCCATATTGATCTTTGTAGATCAATGAGAACATTGAGAAGATGTGGTAAGAGATATGTGATGGTGCTTGTTGATTATTACTCTAGGTTTACTTGGACATTGTTTTTAAGATCTAAAGATGAAGCATTTGACATGTTCAAATTTTTTGTTAGAAAAACGCAGAAACAACTAGGTAATCAACTTGCATCAATTAGGTATGATTATGGTACTGAATTTGAGAATGCTAAATTTGCTGAATTTTGTGATGAGCATGACATAGATAATAATTTGTCTGCTCCTAGAACTCCACAACAAAATAGAGTAGTTGAAAGAAAGAATAGGACATTCGAAGAATGGTTAGGACTATGCTTCTTTCTAGTAAACTGACTTATAGTTTCTAGGCAGAAGCTATGAACACTGCATGCTACATCATAAATAGGTGCATGACTAGACCTGTTGTTGAGAAGACTCCCTATAGAGTTACTTAAAGGGAGAAAGCCAAATATATCTCATCTTAATGCATTTGGATGCAAGTGCTTTGTGCATAATAATGGTAAGGACTCCCTAGGTAAGTTTGATCCCAGGAGTGATGAGGGAGTATTCTTGGGATATTCTTCACATAGTAAATCTTATAAGATTTATAACAAAGAACTATGTGTGTAGAATAAAGTGTACATGTGGTTCTTGATAAAACTAACATTCTTTCTGAGAGGCAGGAACATGACGATGAAGCAATTGGGCTGGTAAGAAACTCAAATGAAACCACAGCCCAGACTCAAGCTCCATCAGAGGACGGAACATGTCCTTCCACCCAGGGCAACTTAATAGGGGGAACTTAACAAAGAGGAA
Source organism: Nicotiana undulata (assembly GCA_005239495.1). Classification (NCBI taxonomy): domain Eukaryota; kingdom Viridiplantae; phylum Streptophyta; class Magnoliopsida; order Solanales; family Solanaceae; genus Nicotiana; species Nicotiana undulata. The sequence continues at coordinate 67,561 of ML270159.1, read as the reverse complement.
CTGATCCTCGAACCTCGAGGGAACCTGTCCATAAACTTGTTCCTCAACAACAAAACATTGAAGGAACATCTAGGGAAAACTAGCTGGTTGTGAAACCTTACAAGTATCAAAGTTCTCATCCCATTGAGAACATATCTACTGATCCAACCTCTGAAATCAAAAAAAGATCTTCTTTGTGCTTTCGATGCTTTTTCATCCCTTATTGAACCTAAAATTGTTGCTGAGGACTTGCAGGATGCAGACTCGGTGAATGCAATGCAAGATGAACTCAACCAATTCGAGAGAAGTTAAGTTTGGCATCTTGTACCAAGTCCCAAGGAAATATCAGTAACTGGCACAAAATAGGTCTTCAGACCAAACTTGATGAAGATGGAACAATTTAAAGAACAAGGCAAGATTGGTGGTTCAAAGATATAGTCAAGAGAAGGGCATAGACTATGATGAGATCTTTGCTTATGTTGCAAGATTGGAAGCAATTAGACTCCTTGTAGCCTTTGTTGCCTACATGAAATTAACTCTCCATCAGATAGATGTCAAGAGTGCCTTCCTAAATGGCTATCTAAAGGAAGACATGTTTGCCAGGCAACCTCCGGACTTTGAAAACAAGGAATGTCCTGATCACGTGTACAAGTTTGACATGGCACTTTTTGGGCTCAAGCAAGCTCTAAGAGCATGGTATGAAAGATTATCAAAATATTTGCTTGAGCATGGTTACAGAAGAGGTAAAAATCGACAATACTTTATTCTTGAACGAGAAAGGTAAATAATCTCTTAGTAGTTCAGATATATGCTGATGATATAATCTTTGGAGCTACTACTAATAAGTTAAGTAAAGAATTTGCTAACTTATGGGGAGTGAATTTAAAATTAGTATGTTGGGTGAGCTTAATTTCTTTAGGCTTACAAATTAAACAAATTTAAATGAAACTATGATCCATTATCAGAAATATGTGAAAGAGTTGCTTAAAAGGCTTACAATGGAAGATTCCAAAGAAATTTATACTCCAATAGCAACACCCACAAAATTGGATATAGATGAACCTGGTTTATCTATAGATCAGAAGTTGTATAGGGGAATGATTGGATCTCTAATATATCTCGCTGCTAGCAGACCTGACATTGTTTTTAGTGTAGGCCTTTGTGCTAGATTTCAGGCAAATCCAAAGGAGTCTCATGATAAGTGGGGATTTTGACCAGTTATTTGCGCCCTTTGACTTTCGTTTTAGTTCCAAAATGCTTAAAGGTATTTCCCAAAATTGATGAAATATGCTTACTTGCTGGATTATTAGAAAATGAGCCAAAGTGATGAAATTCAACTCAAGAAGGAGTATATTTTTTAACAAGGACAAAACTCAAGCAAAAAGGTTAAAGTGCGGACTGCAGAACTATGCATGCCGCTGCAAATCATGAAGAAATTTTGACATACCTATATTGCAACATGCGGAGTGCACAATAATTGTGCGGTCGCAGAAGCCAAAGATCAGAGAGTTCCACATCTAATCCATACAAGACCTACGCACCACATAATTATTGTGCGGCCGCAATAACCAAATATGCGACTGCACTCAGAATTGTGCGGTCCGCAGAACTCATGAAATGCGATCGCAATTCAGAATTGTGCTGTTTCAGAAACCACTCCTGTTAAGAGATGCAGCAAAGTGCTGACCGCACACAGAATTGTGCGGCTGCAGAACATCCGAAAGGGCAATTTTCTTCGAAAATTTCAGTTGTGTATAAATAGTCCATCTTAACGAAATTAGGTTAAGTTTTGAATATCTGAAAGTTGGTAGATGTTTTTCTTTACTATTTTAGGAAACTTTATCTTATCTTATTGATTTTACCTTAGATTTTCATCTCTTTGTCATTTAATATGAGTTTAATCATCTTTTATTCTTTATTTTCTTCATCACCCACTATGAGTAGCTAAATTTCCAGCTAGGGTTGTGACCCAACCCTAGTATGGGTACCTAATGGGTGTTTGATTTAGGTCTTGTTTATGGTTGGGTGTGTAATATTTAGCTTTGTTCTTGCTATAATTGTGGAATTAATGGTTGCAGACATTGATTCAAGACTATTTGACTTAGTCTCTACTTGAGAAAGAGAGACTAAGTCTAGGAAAACTTGGATGACAAGAAATTGGGATGAACTCAAGAGATTTTTATTCCCAATTAAAGAGTTGAACCTAGAGATAGTAAAACACGACTTGAGCATCTATCAACTGTTTTGTGCATTACACATTTGGACTTTAGAAAGTCAACTTGGGCAAAACCACTCTCTTACCGAGAGGTATTGAGTAGGTAATTGTGCGTTGATTTCTATAATACACCCAGACCAATGGATCTCGCTCTAAATCCCATAACCCGTTAGGAAAACACCTAGGTGGAAGTCACAGCCCTAGATCTTTTACATACTTGAAAACAACAAATAAAATATCATTCCTTAGTTTCATTTTACATTTGCAAACCATAGATTAATTTAGAAGTCGACTCAAAACATAGATTGTGGAAGTGCATATTAGACACTTTACATGATTAGTCCAAGTATATACCTAATCCCATCTACGCTCCCTGTGGATTCGATCCCGACTCCTAGTTGGATAATTATTATTGCAATCGACCACTTCACAACCCCTATCTGAGGTGTTATTTGAGCAAGATCAATTTTTGGCGTCGTTGTCGGGGAGCTAAAAACGGATTTAGTTATATATTTTGTTTTGTGTGTGACTTGTCTTCCTTTTCTTCCGTGATACTAATATTTTTGGTGAAACAATTGTAGGTACCAAAATGGCTCAACAACAATAAATCCTCTCGGAAACTTGCCATTGGGGGATGACGGAGAGGATGACCAAGTTGAAGAAAGTTTCATTGACATGATGAAAAGTCTATCTATTAATGTTCCATTGGTTGAGACTTTGGAGAAAATGCCCGGATATGCAAAGTTCATGAAGGATTTGGTTACAAAGAAGAGGTCGATGAATTGTGAGACTATAAAGATGACACATCAAGTGGGTGCAATTGTGCACTCAATGGATCCAACTCTTTCACAATCCCTTGTACCATTGGAAGCGCCCACTTTTCCAAAGCTCTTTTTGATCTAGGGGCAAGTATCAACTTGATGCCCTACTCGATTTTCAAAACGTTGGGGATTGGGAAACCAAGACTCACTTCTATGAGGCTACAAATGGCGGATCGTACTATGAAGAGACCAATGGGTATTATTGATGATGTGTTGGTTCGAGTTGATAAGTTCATCCTCCCAACGGACTTTGTGATTCTTCATTGTGAAGTAGACTATGAGGTGCCTATTATTCTAGGGAGACCTTTTCTTGCTACGGGAAGACTCTTGTTGATGTGGAAGTCGGTGAGCTCACCTTCCGGGTGGGTGATGAAAAGGTGGTTTTCCATATGGGCAAATCTGTGAGGAAATCGAATAGAAATGAAGTTTGTTCATTTGTGGACTTGGTGACCGATATGGCTATTGACGATATTAGTGCCACAATGAATATTGATGATAATTTTGAGGTTGTTTTGCTTAATCTTGATGAAGATGATGAGAAGGATGGCTATGTAGAATGTGTGAGTGCATTGCAGGGAATGGGGTCTTAAACTTATGAACCCTGCAAAGTGTCCTTGGATCCTGAAAACCGGAAGCCTCCTCCAACAAAGCCCTTAATCGAGGAGCCTCTCATCTTGGAGTTAAAGCCATTGCCTCCATATCTCAGGTATGAATTCCTAGGCCCTTATCTACTTTACTAGTTATTCTTTCCTCTTGTTTGACTAATGTGTAGGTAGACTCTACTTTGGAGGTGCTACAAAAGAGGAAGAATGCTATCAGATGGACATTGGTGGATAATCAGGGTATAAGACCCCCCTTTTGCACACACAAGATTATTTTGGAGGAGGATGAAACCCCCTGTCGAACATCAAAGAAGATTAAATGAAGCAGTGCAAGAGGTGGTCAAAAAGGAGATCATAAAGGGGTTGGATGTTGTGGTTGTTTACCCCATTTCCGATAGCTCATGGACCTCTCCGGTGCAATGTGTCCCAAAGAAAGGGTGCATGACTCTGGTCACCAATGAGAAGAACGAGTTGATCCCTACAAGAATGGTGACCAAGTGGAGAGTGTGTATGGACTATCGCATGCTCAACAAAGTCACAAGGAAATATCATTTCCCACATCCCTTCCCTGATCAAATGCTTGATAGGTTGGTCGGCTGTGTTTTCTATTGTTTACTTAATGTATATTCCGGCTACAATCAAATTCTTATTGCTCTGGAGGACCAAGAGAAGACTACTTTCGCATGTCCTTATGGTACTTGCGCATTCTCGCAGATGCGATTTGGGTTATGCAATGCACGAGCGACTTTTCAACAGTGTATGATGGCTATATTCACCGACATGGTGGAGGATTTTCTTGAGGTCTTCATGGATGACTTTTCTATGGTCGGGAATTCTTTTGATGATTGATTTAGAAATTTGGATAAGGTCTTGGCAAGATGTGAGGAGAAAAACTTGGTATTGAATTGGGAGAAATGCCACTTCATGGTCGAGGAAGGCATTGTCCTCGGCCACAAAATTTCAAAGCCTGGTATTGAGGTCGACAAGGAAACAATAGAGGTCATTATAAACTCCCACCCCCTATATCCGTGAAAAGAGTGAGGAGCTTCTTGGGTCATGCAGGGTTCTATCGCTGTTTCATTAAGGATTTTTCCAAAGTGGTGAACATCTTGTGTCAGCTTTTGGAGAAGGATGCCAAATTCCATTTCAACGAAGATTGCATGAAGGCATTCGAAATGCTCAAGTTCAAATTGACTACTACCGAATAAGCGGTGTTGTACCAAATAAGTTGTCTTCAAACCAAAGTAAGAAGCTCAAACGAGATTTCCTTGATTATTATTTGGATGAACCGTATCTCTTCCAGATTTGTACCGATGGTGTTATTCGACGATTTGTGTCGGAGGAAGAACAAGTGGAAATTCTTGAGGCTAGCCTCTCTTCACCATACGGTGGTCACCATGGTGGAGCAAGAACGAAGGTAAAAGTGATGAGTTGTGGATTCTATTTGCCTACCCTCTACAAGGACGCTAGTGATCTACTCAAGCGTTGTGATGAATGTCAAAAGGCCGGTGGGATTTCTAAGAATAATGAGATGCCTCTCACCACCATCTTGGAAATCAACATTTTTGATATGTGGGGCATTGATTTCATGGGACCGTTCGTAAACTCTTGTGGGAACACATACATCTTGGTAGCCGTGGACTATGTGTCAAAGTGGGTTGAGGCTGTGGCTCTAACCAACAATGAAGCTCGAAGTGTGGTGGCATTTTTGAAAAAGAACATCTTTACAAGATTTGGTACTCCAAGGGCCATTATAAGTGATGGGGAATCACACTTTTGCAACAAAGCTTTTGATACCTTACTCACCAAATATGGTGTCACTCATAAAGTCTCGACCCCCTATCACCCTTAAGCAAGCAGGAAAGTGGAAGTCTCCTACCGGGAGATCAAGAGTATTTTGTCAAAGACAGTGAATGCCAACCAGACAGATTGGTCAAAGAAACTTGATGATGCTCTTTGGGATTATAGGACGACTTACAAAACACCGATTGGTATGTCTCCATATCGGTTAATATTCAGGAAAGCTTGTCACCTTCCGGTGGAACTTGAGCACGACTCTATGTGGGCATTGCAGAAGCTTAATCTTGAGTAGCATGTCACCGTCAATTTAAGGGTGGCACAATTGAATGATCTTGATGAATTTTCGTACCATGCATATACAAGTTCATCCTTATACAAGGATAAGATGAAGTACCTCCATGACAAGTACATTCGAAACAAGGAGTTCAAAGAAGGTGATCTTGTGTTATTGTTCAATTCTTGGTTACAGATGTTTCCGGGCAAGTTGAAGTCTACATGGAGTGGTCCGTTTAAGGTTGTGAATGTGACACCATTTGGTGCATAAGACTTGAAAAATAAAAATGATGAAGTGTTCAGAGTCAATGGTCACTGGGTGAAGCATTATTTGGGATAAGTTGATGATGGACACATCGTGGTATTGATTCATTTCAAGTGATTAATGATAATCTTCATCGTTCCACGACGTTAAATCAGGCGCTTCTTGGGAGGCAACCATGTTTAATTTTATTTTTCTTTTCTTTTTTTGTAGATAGGTTTTGTTTTGTGCTAACATGTTTTGAAGTGAATTGCATGATAGGGTGTGCTTTACAGGAACTTTGCTCGAAAAAAGGCTAAGTGTTGAAAAAAGTGCGGAACACACAATATTGCATGCCACATCAGAAAGGAGCTTGCGGCCGCACAATTCTTTGTACAACCGCACAACTGGAGACCCAAAAGTGCAAACTTTCTGCAGTTTGCAATTGCAGAGAAATGGACAATTTGCGGCCGCACCTGCAATTGTACGCTCCGCACAAATATCAGTTGTTGCACTGAATTTTGTGCAGATATTAGATCTTCACTAGCATCAGGTAAAGAGTGCGGACTACACACAAAATTGTGCGATCACACTCAGCTGCACATTTTGACCTAAGTTGGTCAACCTATAAATAGGCCATCCTCTCACTGTTCCAAACTTTACACAGTTTGAACTCTTGACACCAAAGCAAGCACAATGCATAAAAATTTGTTTCAAATATCACATTCATTTAATCATTCTAGATTCTCCCCTCCATCCTTGATCACTAGTATATTCAATACATGTTTAGATATTTCAAAATTTTCTTAGTTTTTGTTCTTAATTAGTATAGTTATTTTTAGGCCTAAATGTCAGATGATTCATCATGTGTGCTTAAAATTGTGGGGGTAATTTCATATGTACTCATTGGGGGTTGGGTAAATCATGTATCATGTCTAATTTGCCAATACCATGTCTAAATTTTGCAAAAATTTAAAATACCTAAGTTCAGTGCCGTCTAATGTTGAATTGTGCGGTCCGTAGATCCTTAGTTAGGGCAAATATTTGTGCATTCAATGTGCGGACCGCACTCAAAATTGTGCGGTCCGCAGAAACATTTGTGCAACCGCAGATCCAAACATCAGAGAACTGGTACTACTGGGACTGGAATTGTGAGGTCACACTCATAATTGTGCGGTACACACTTTAATTGTGCGGCCGCATTTCAAAATTGTATAGTCCCCACACCTGCGACCGCACTAAGAATTGTGCGGACTGCACTTTCCCCTTGCATATTGTTTTATCCACAACTTTTTACAGCATGTTTTTTAACATTAACCGACTCATGTTGCTTTGTATTGCAGACAATGGTTCGATCAAGAGGTCATGGTGATATTTCTAAAGGCAGAAGTGAACCCTCGCAATGCCAAGGAAGGGGTACTCAACAACTTGCATTACATAAGAGAATATCAAAGAAGCCAACTACTATATGGAGAGGCAGGGCCACAGAGCCCGCTGAATCAAGTTCTTATGTCCCGTCTAGGGAAGCTTCTGAGGACCACTTTGTAGAGGCACAAACTTAGGCCTAATCTCAACCACCATAATTTCCTGGGAGGTACCAACTCTACAATAAACCCTCCACCTCAACAATTTCTTCTGATGGTTCGGATGAAGGCAGCCAGGGTTCATAACCCTCCTCTACACACACTCCCCATGCACCAGTCGCAATAGATAAAGATGATGATATTCTAGATGATGGTACAGGGGGTTACACTAGAGTGGGATGCCTAGAGAGGTCAAAAAAGGAGGCATGGGAAGACATATTGGTGAGCCTGATAGCATTTAACAAATTCATAGAGTGGTGTCCCTAGAGATCGCTCACACTTGAGCGACAAATTCTGTTGAAGGATTTGGATAGATTCAATCCAAATGTGGTTAAACAGTTCAGGGAGCGAAAGGGGTAGACTTGGTTCACTCAGAGTGTTATGGATTAAAAGGAGCATTTAGTATAGGAGTTCTATGCCAATGTGGCACATTTCAAGAAGGGTACTAAAGTAACCAAGGTGAGAAACTTGAAGGTTCGATTTGATTAAAGCACTCTGAACACCTATATGGGTTTTGAGGAGGTGTTGCGAGTTCAGTACTTGGAAAAGTTCTCGATTGGGTAGTGCAGCTCGCCCTTGGTTAGCAGAGATCTTGGTAGCCACATGACCACCACCACCATGGATCACAATGGGGGTTCCCATTGCACAAGCTACCCTTAACTTTGAAGAAAAAGGGTGGAAATATTTGTATGCAGCCGTTTAGACCCGAGCAAAAATGAGAACAATCTTCCAGTCCCCCGGGAAATCTTGGTGGCATCTATCATGGCCCGGTACTGATCGGCTCCTACCTACACCACTATAGAATGGCAAGGTGGGTCGATGTAGTTTTTACCCGATAGGATCGGGATCGAAATTCACAGAGAGTTAGAATATTGGAGTTGGGTTCCTATACGACTTAATTATGTATCATGCTTTTAATTGCACTTCTAGTCATAGGTTGGTTTGATTCTACACTAGTTGTATTGCTAACTATTACTAAGATTAAGCTAAGTATAATATTGTTTGTAAGTGTTTTCTCAATTTATAAGGGACACTAGGGAAGTGAATTACACCTAGGCAAGTATCTAACGGGATCTAGAAATTAGGACAAACTTGTTGTACCTGGGTTCGTGATATAACCTCACACTCAATTACTCACCCTATACATCTCGGTAGTTTGGGTGACTTTGTCCGAATTGGCTTTCACAAGCCTAATTGGGTGTTTCAATAATGCAAGTGAAATTGGCTCAAGTTAGGTATTACTCTCTCTAGGTTTTACCCGTTAATTGGGGCTATCAATCTCTTGAATTCACCTCAATTCCTTGTTAGCCTATTTTACCTAAAGTTGGTTTATCTCTCTAAAAAACAAACCTAATCAAAAAGGCATGAATCAGTGTTTGCAACAATTAATTTAATAGATAAGCATGAAACAAGTTAAATATTATTAACCCAATAACAATAAAGCCCTAAAATTAAAGACCCATTAAATACCTACACTAGGATTGGGTCACAACCCTAACTGATGGATTTAGCTACTCATATTCAAGGTAGTAATCAAAAGAGTAGATGATATTATAGCCATAAATATTAAATACAAAGATAAAATCTTAGATTATGATCTAAAGCTACTCTAAAATTACTCAAAATGGAAAAAGGCTACTGTTCACGAGTTCTACAAAACATAATATAATCTAAAAATGTGAAAAAGAACTATTTATACACAACCAAAATTACTGGACAAAAATACCCCTACGAAGGTTCCGCTGTCAGCGGAAAAATAGGTGCCCCAGCGGATTGACTTTCGCGGCCGCACAATTACAAGTGCGGACCGTGCTTCTTCAAACTTGGACTTCATGTGGCCTCTCTGAACTTTGATTCCGCTCCCAGCAGAATTATGATCACTTCAGTGGTAAAAAATAGCGCGATCGTACAAACTAGGCGTTGACTGCGTTCTTGTGTTTGGCCCAAATTTCTAGCTCTTCGATTCTTCATAACCACTCTCAACGGAAATTCCGCCACGGCCACGCCAATGGTTTCGAGGCCGCACTTTAGTGACGCTGTCAGCGGCTCCAATTGAGTCCAAAATCCTTCTCTCTAAATCTACTTCCATGGCCGCCCTCAGTATTCCGCCCCGGTGGTAAGGCCTACGTTGCAGCGCAAAAGTGGCGCTGTCAGCGTGTTGAGATCATGGCTTGTGAAAGTTTGACTCCCTTTTAAGTTTGTTTTGGCCTCTTTGCTTCATTTTGATCCAAACCCTGCAGTAAGAACCTTGAGTTAGTTTTCAGGAATACCTTAACGCATTTTTGCCAAAAACCTAAGAAATAGAGAGTAAATAGTAGGTCAAAATCCCTAGTTATCAACTTCCCCAAACTTAAGCTTTCGCTTGTCCTCAAGAAAATAAGGTAATTCCCATCCCCACAAGAAAAATAAAGTAGAATTTCAGCTGTTCAAAAGTAACTTCATCAAGCTTCAATTGAGACTAACAATTACCCTCAACACAAATGCATTATTGACAACATTATGCAATGACTTTCTGAGTTCCATAGATCTAATGTGACACGAAAGCTTCAAGAGTTGACTCAATTCATCAAAGAGATTCGCTCTCTCATGTAGGTCAATGTGGATCCCAGATTCTTTCTCCTCTACTATCCAAAAGCTCATCTCACCTTATAGAATGTGCGCTCAAAACCGGGATCATCAAGTAGTGCGCTCATCACTCTCAAAGGAATGCCACAAGTCCGGCTCTAAGTACCATAGGCTTGACCCTCATGTAAATCACCACTAATGTAAGCTCACTCAACTTGAAATCTTATAGCGACTTAACGGGATGTAATGAAGGCTTTTTGGATCAAATTCGGACATAATGAACTATGATTGTATCATCTTTCCTTAAGAACTCCATTTTTACAATTTGGCTCATATTTTCTTGACTCTTTGAGTCATTTTCTCCTTCCTTGGGGGACTTAGAGAGACACGTTGTCACTCTTTCTTCTATTTGATGCTCATTTTTCTCCTTTTCTCATCATTCCAAGCCTTTCAACATTGTTTCATTGAATCCTTTCAACCTTTACTTTTCTTTTTGACATGTTTCGTTTTGGCTTTTCATCCCTTTCCTTGCCTTTTCTTTTCATCAATTATTTTTGTTATTTGAACCTTTCATCACTTTGTACTTCTTTGTCTCTCCCCAAAACTTATGTTTTTGACTATTGTTCATCATAGATGCTCAGGAAAGATTGGGTCCTAAGAGAGGGTCATTATAAAACGGATGAAGGCTTGTAATGCGGTTTTTGAACGAAAAGGATTAGGCTCAAAGGGGTTGACTAAGGATATTATAATGGTAGGCAATTGAAGTCTTCAAATCCAAATTGGACCAAGAAGAGCCTATAATCACTTCTCAAGTCGAGCTAAACTTAGAATTTCGCCTAGAAAAATATTTAGGGCAAGTTCTAGACTTGTTGGCACGACACTTGGGATTGCAATTCAAAACCTCACCTCTCAAGCCTCAGGATTTTTAAAGAGAATAGAGTCGAGGGCCCACAACAACCTTAGCTTAGATTGCAAACTCACATATGGCTACAAAGACCACTTGATGATAGTTTTAGACAACTCAAGATTCTAAGGGTCAGAACTAGAGCTAGACTCGTCTACAACTTGTCTCTAACCATGAGGTCAAAGGTAAATATGTTAGTGCCAAGTGAAGCTTACTCGAGTCACATTTATTCATTACTACCAAATAAAAGAAAAAGAAAAACAGACTCAATCCCTTAAGAAGGTCGTCACACCATCCATCGTAGGGAAGAGACACCCGGTTCACCCAAATTCCACCATTAGAAAGAACCGTGACATTAAGAAAACCAAAGGCTTATTGATCACGAAAAAAGTAAAAAAAAGCTATAAGTTCAAAAAGAAACTACTAAAGGAAATAAGAAGCTAAACTATAAAGGAAAATTATAAAAGAAGTTATAAAGTAAAAATGAATATATACAATAGGGGATTAAGACGAATATACGTAAGAGGGGGAAGAATATATACATGAAAAGGAAATTGTATATACATACCAAAGATAAAAAAGTACGTAACTAAAAATTAGCCTTGCTCTCAATGATTTATTCTAAAAAATTAGCCTCCCCCCCCCCCCCCAAATAGAGTAGAGGAAAGGGTAGAGAGTAAAAGAGAACTCCCTAAGGTGACTCTGTCGTCATGGGAGCTAGGTCACTAGTAGGGTCAATGGCAGGGACAATGACAGGGTCCTGGATCTGGGTAGATGCATCTCCCTCGGGCTCCTCCAGCTGGATCTCCATATCCTCTGTCTGAGGGTTCACCCCTCTCCTTACTGGCGCACTGGAAGCCTCCTGATCTGGCATCTGAGATGGCTGCACTAGCTGAGCTGCAGGGGCAGGCACTCCTATGAGTAGATCAAGGGGGATATCCCCCGATGTAGTGAGCTTGGCCACTTCCTTCTTCAGCTCATCCTGGCTCTTCTTCATCTTCTTCACCGCCTTGCCTATGGAATTTATTTCCTTCTCATGTGCGCCCATGGACTCCAGGATCTTCTTTTGGTTGTCAACTAGGCTCTTCAAAGTTTCCTCTAACAATAGAGGCAACTGGATCTAGGTTGGGGCTGCCTGGGATGCTACAACAGTGGATATAATAGTTAGCTTGGATGAAGCTACCTGTAGCCAATTGCTAATACCTGCCAGTGTCTGGTTTACCCTCAGAGCAGTCTGAGGATATGCTGAAGAGGAAGGAACTGAACTAGGAATGGAGGTAGATGGTCCGGGGAAGATTGTGGCATGAAAGTAGAAGACCCCTCAGCAGTAGATGGCTCTGAACCTGTGGGAGCGGGGGCTTTGCTCTTGGACTTGGGGTTGTCCGGGCCTTTCAAACTGTACCAGGAAAAGGCCAACTTTGGCTTCATCATTGTGTCATAATCCCTCTCCTTTACCCGCTGGTCTTGGAAATACATAGTAAGGAAGTTTGGGAAGGGATATGAATGCTCATTCTTTGTAATCACCCTTTCCCTGATATTCCCGTCATTGATCGGGAACCCCGCCATAATCGCCCCTACAATAAGAGCACGGGAAAGAGGCATGTCATTGTCATGAGTAGTTGGGTCGATCCTGCTGCATACAAATATGGCCCAACCTTTTTCCTCGAAACTAAAAGTGTTCCTCAAGATAGGAACCCCTACTATCAGCCACGCTGGAGTAGTGTCGGGAATAACAATCACGTAGGCCAGCCACAGGCGATCTAACTCATCTAGCTCCACCTTCTCTAGATAAAGTCTCATCTTAGTGTACATCTTATCCTTTAGTTTTCCCATATTTTATTCTAACATGATATGAGAATGATCAACAGTCTTTTTACTAGTTCCTAGCTTCAATTTTATATTTTCATATTTTAGCTCAAGGATCTTAGTTTCAAGTAGATGAACCTGGTTCTTCAAGGTAGTGTTTTCCTTTTCAGATTCACTTACTCTGATTTCCAGGTTCTTGCACTTTGCTTTTAACATTACACATTCTTTAGAGAGTTGTTCTTTCTCTTTGTTTGTTTCTTCGGAATCGTTAATGAAATCAAGTAGCAACTCAGAGAGGTTTTCTTTAGATAGGAACTTTATCTTGTTTTCTAGATGGAATATACTTACCTCTGGTTCTTCATATGATTCCTCATCAGATTCACCAATTGCCATGAGCGACTATTTTTCATTCTTGCCATCTTTTTATTCTTCATCTGAGCTTTTCCCCCAAGCAGCAACCATAGTTTTTGTTGTGGTTTTCTTGGGTTGGACCAGTTCCTTCGTTTGAATCTCTCCCTTTTCCATTCTACTTCCCACTTAGGACAGTTCTTGATGTGGTGGTCAGTCTTTCAAAATTTGTAGCATCCCTCGTTGGTTGGCCTTTCTGAAGCTTTTGCTTTGTTGTAGTTTCCACCTCTTGAGATACGCTTTTTCATTATGAGGAAGTTTCTGAATTCCTTAGTGATCATGGCTATCTCATCTTCCTCAAGACTTGCTCCCTCAGTGATTCTCAGTGCTAGACTTCTTCCCTTCTTAGGAGCATCCATTTTCATTGTCTGCCTTCTAAGTTTGTAGGCAGCGAGGTTTCCAATTAGCCCGTCCAATCTGAGGGTTGCCATATTTTTGGATTCCTAGATAACAGTGATTTTTATTTCCAAGGAAATTGGTAAAACCCTTGTCAGGATCTTCTCCACCCTGTCCTCTTCAAGAGATTTGAGTTCATTTGTCAGAGTTGTGAACCTCGTGTACTTACTAGGGTCAAAATAATATGATTTAAATGTAAGTGATATTTTATACGTCAATACCACACAAGAGGAGGGGGTGATTTGTGTGGTGTCCAATTTTTGAGTGGAATATCAATAGAAGAACCAGGTTCTTCTAGGTGTTCCAACTTCTACAGTTTACAGAAAAGTAATTGCAAAAATAAAAGAACACAACAATTTTACGTGGAAAACACCTGGCTCAAAAGGTGAAAAAATCATGACCTACTTCCCATTAGGATTTTCCCAAACTCTTCACTATGTCAATTATCCAAACAACATTTACAAAATAAACTCTTTTGTAAACCTAAGGACTAACTCTAATCCCTTTGTGACAAACTAGCTTCTAGCTAATTGCGACAAACTTCAAGTTAACTCTAACTTGAACACTATGTACCTATTACAATTGCTTCTAGATAAAGCTGAAAGATATAATATGTAATCACCTACTACAAACAACTAGACTCAAAAGACAACAGATGGAACTGGTTCTTCGAGCTGGTTCAAGTAGCTTTTGAGTCGCACAAGGATTCTTCACATGAACTGCTTGCAAAATTGCTTGGTAATTTTTCTTTCAGTTCTTGTTTCACTTCTGTGTTTGTGCGTGACTCTTCAGCAGGAATGTTTAGACAATTTATAGAATCAGTAGTTGAGATGTTGTTGTACAGTTCTGATGCAACTCTTCCTTGGTGGAAGAGTTTGAGTCTATCTCAATTTCCTTGATCTTTCTTTATTTTGATTCTGTCCTATCTGAATGCGAAGTCCATCTCCTTATCAATTTGACACCTTTTCGCTAAACAGATAACCCATTAATTCAGAGATGATGTTTATCTCCTGCGCATGGACTCTTCTCGTGCCATCTAGTCTGCTTCACTATATTTTCCCTGATGGACCTGGTTCAACTGTGTTGTCATTTGTCATTCTTCAAAACCATGCAGTGACTTGATTCAATAGTAAGGCTCAGCAGAAATAGCAGTCATAAATAATAATGAAGACAGGAGCATTAAATAACCTTCACAATTACCTTTACATGTCAATTGCTCGCATATAAGTTACCTAGTTTTCCTTTTTTCATAATAATCAACAGATACAAAATCACAGAACCCCCAAACAACTAACAAACACATAATATGATGTGAACGTGTGGCCGATACGACGCGAAAATAAATGTGCACTGCCGAAGGGTCGAACGGCTCGAACCATAGATGCATCTATTACTCCGCTCGCGAATCGAACATGTGACACGGTCGACATAATAATAGGGCTACCCCACTCGCGAATCATACATGCGATGCGGGTACCCGTATACATACACATGATTAATAGGAAATCAGGAATTTAGTAGAGAATGTACTTACAGAAAAGGATTCAATGATAGAAATTTCGGAATGTAACCTCCTAGATGCTCACGTAATAATTCAAGGATATTAGGCAACCTAAATTACATTTAAAATCACAGATACGGCACATAAAGCATGCATGTGAATCCTAAAACTACTCAACATAACATAATAGTAGCTACGCACGGACTCTCATCACTTCGTTTGTGCGTAGCCCCCGTAAATAGAGACATGCAATTATTTATGATCACCTATGGGGACAATTCCCTCCTATAAGGTTAGAATGGAGACTCACCTCGTGTCAAGTCTACTTCCCGGGTCAAGAACGCGCTCGAAAATCCAAATTCGTCTCCCAAGGACTCGAAAGTAATCAAATATTTCATAAATAAATCAATCTATACTCAAAGTATGAAATTCCCCTATTTAAATGATTATTTCAACCTAAACTGAAAAATTCCAAAATTCACCCCCGGGCCCACATGCTCGGATTCCGGAAATTTTGAAGGAAACGCTCACCCATAGCCTAAGGATCAACATTATTTAGTTTTTGTATGATTCCATAGCCAATTTCTCGGTAATCTCCCATTTTTATCAAAAACCAAGGTTTTACTCTAGACCCATGATTTATACTAATTTAGGATGTTAATCTACCTAAGAATTCAAGTATTTAAGCTAAATTGTAGTGGGAATTACTTACCTTACAGTAAATTGGTCGTTTATCTCCTTTCCATGCTCTAAAAATCGCCAAAGATGGAAGAAAGTGGTGTAAAATGACTAAGTCCCATTTTTAAAACAACTTCACTGCCTACAAGTTTTTCACACCTACGGCTCGAGGACCGCATCTGCGAAAATGGGGAAGGGGGCCTAGCTTCGCACCTGCGAAGCAGAGTCCGTACCTGCGGCTCCGCTTCTGCGGAAAATGATCCACATCTGCGAAAACTGGAAACACCACCTAAGGTCGCACCTGCGAGGCTGGGACCGCATAAGCGGTCTCGCACCTGCGGCTAGGCCTCCGCAGGTGCGGTCGCACTAGATCTGGTGCACCGTCAACTTTTTTAGCTGGTTTTTGGCCTCGCGGGATGTCCGAATGGCATCCGGGACCACCCGAGCCCCCGTCCAAATATACCAACAAGTCCCAAATCATAATACAGACTCTCTCGAGCCTTCGGAATGCCCAAAACAACACTAAAACTAAAAATCATACCTCAAACCTATAGGATCAAACTTAAGAACTTTAAGTTCTTGAATTCGCTTTCATTACGCCGAACCTACCTATACTACTCAGAATGACACAAAAATTTGCAAGCAAGTCATAAATGACATGACATAACTATTCCCGGTCTCGGAATTCCGTTTGGACCTCGATAACACAAAAACATGTTCCAAACCACAATTTGAACTTAAGGAAACTCTTATTTCCCTATTTGGCGCCGAAACGCTCCCGGGTCATCCAAAACCCGTTCCGAACATACGCACAAGTCTGAAAATCATACGAACCTACCGGAACCTTCGAATCTCGATTCCGAGGTCGTTTACTCAAAATGTTGACCGAAGTTAAACTTCGTCTTTAAAGGCCAACCTTAGGGAACTAAGTGTTCCTAAACCATTCAAAACTCCCCCAAACCTCGAACCACCCGTCCTTGCAAGTCCTAAATTAGTAAAAGAAACTACGGGAAGTCTCATTTAGAGGAACGGGGTTCTAGAACTCAAAACGACCGGTCGGGTCATTACATTCTCCACCTCTTAAACAAACGTTTGTCCTCGAACGGGTCTAGAATCATACCTGAAGTGCTGAATAAGTGTGGATATCTGCTCTGCATGTCGTCCTTGGACTCCCAAGTATCCTCCTCGACTGGTTGGCCCCTCCACTGGACCTTTACGGAGGAAACTCTCTTGGACGTCAACTGGCGATCCTGCCTGTCAATAATAGCAACTGGCTCCTCCTCGTAGCCCAACCTCTCATCTAGCTGAATGGTGTTGAAATCTACCACGTGAGAGAAGTCAGCGTGGTATCTCCGGAGCATGGACACATGGAAGACCCGATGAACCCCTGGTAAACTGGGAGGTAAAGCAAGCTCATAAGCAACCTCTCCAACTCGCCTCAATACCTCGAATGGACCTATAAACCTCGGGCTCAACTTGCCCTTCTTCCCAAACCTCATAATACCCTTCATCGGCGAGATTTTCAACAAAACCTTCTCACCCTCCATAAATGATACATCACGCGCCTTCTGATCCACGTAAATCTTATGTCTGGACTGTGCTGTGCGAAGCCTCTCCTAAATCAACTTTACTTTCTCCAAAGCATCCTTCACCAGGTCAGTGCCAAATAACCTAGCCTCGCCAGGCTCAAACCACCCGATAGGAGAACGACATCACCTACCATACAAAGCCTCAAATGGAGCCATATCAATGCTTGAGTGATAACTGTTATTATTAGAAAACTCGGCCAAAGGCAAGAACTGGTTCCATTTCCCTCCAAAGTCAATCACACATGCTCTGAGCATGTCCTCCAATATCTGAAATGTCCACTCCGACTGTCCGTCGGTCTGAGGGTGGAATGTTGTTCTGAGCTCTACCCGGGTGCCCAACTCACTCTTTAATGCTCTCCAAAAGTGCGAGGTGAACTGAGGACAATGGACACAGGCACACCGTGCAACCAAAACTAATGTGGATCTGGGCCAACCTCTCTGAAGCATAAGCAGTAGCTACTGGAATGAAATGCGCAGACTTGGTCAACCTGCCCACAATGACCCAACCGCGTCAACCTTCCGCAAGGTCCGAGGCAACCCAACTATGAAGTCCATAGTGATGCACTCCATTTCCACTCAGGTATAGTCATCTGTTGAAGTAGGCCTCCTAGCCTCTGGTGCTCATACTTAACCTGCTTGCAATTTAGACATCTAGCCACACACTCCACTATGTCTTTCTTCATCCGCCTCCACTAGAAATGCTGCCTCAAGTCACGATACATCTTCGTAGCACCAGGATGAATAGAATATCGTGAACTATGAGCCTCCTCTAGAATCCTCTCTCTCAGGCCATCAACATTAAGGACACATAAACGACCCCGAAGTCTCAGAACACCATCCTCGCCAATAGAAACCTCTTTGGAACCACCCTATACCACTGTCTCCCATAGATCTGCCAAGCGCGGATCATCAAACTGCCGGGCCTTAATCTCACCCAATAATGAAGACTAAGAAACCACACGTGCAAGAACCCGGCGGGGCTCTGAAAGGTCTAATCTCACCAGGCGATTAGCCAAGGACTGAATGTCCAAAGCTAGAGATCTCTCCTCTGCTAAAATATAAGCCAAGCTACCCATACTCTCCGCCTTCCTGCTCAAGGCATCTGCTACAGCATTTTCCTTGCCCGGATGATAAAGAAGGTGATGTCATAATCCTTGAGCAACTCAATCCACCTGTGCTGCCTCAAATTAAGACCCCTCTGCTTGAACAAGTGCTGCAAGCTGCGATGGTCTGTATAAACCTCACAAGGCACCCCGTACAAGTAGTGCCTCTAAATCATAAGAGCATAAACAATTGCCGCCAATTCAAAATCATGCACATGGTAATTTTTCTCATGAACCTTCAGCTGGCGTGAAGCATATGCAATAACTCGTCCCTCCTACATCAACACACATCCCAAGACAACGCGTGAAGTGTCGCAATAAACTGTATACATCCCAGAACCGGAAGGCAAAGCTAGAACTGGTGCTGAGTTCAATGTTGTCTTGAGCTTATGGAAGCTCGCCTCACACTCTTTGGACCATCGGAATGGGGCATTCTTCTGAGTCAATCTAGTCAGAGGAGCTGTATTGGATGAAAAACCCTCCACAAATCGGCGATAATAACCTGCTAGACCCAAGAAGCTCCTGATCTCTGTAGCTGAAGTAGGGCATGGCCAACTCTGAACTGCCTCAATCTTCTTAGGATCAACCTTGATACCCTCTCCGGATACCACATGTCCCAAAAATGCAACAGAATACAACCAGAACTCACACTTGGAGAACTTAGCATATAGCTTCTACTCTCGCAAAGTCTGGAGCACAACTCTCAAATACTGCTCATGCTCTCCCAGGATACGTGAGTAAATCAAATTTTCATCAATAAAGACAATGAAAAAAGAATCAATATAAGGCCTGACACCCTGTTCATCATATCCATAAATGTTGCGGGGGTATTAGTCAAGCCAAAGGACATCACCAGGAACTCATAATGACCATATCTCGTACGAAAGGCAGTCTTCGGAACATCCGAGTCCCGAATCTTCAGTTGATGGTATCCCGATCTCAAGTCAATCTTAGAAAACACTCGAGCACCCTGCAACTGGTCAAACAAATCATCTACGCGCGACAACGGGTACTTATACTTGATGGTGACCTTGTTTAAATGGCGGTAATCAATACACATCTGCATAGTCCCATCCTTCTTCACAAATAGCACTGGAGCACCCCAAGGCGATACGCTCGGTCTGATAAACCCCTTAGCCAAAAACACCTCAAGTTGTTCTTTCAATTCCTTCAATTATTTCGGAGCCATACCGTGTGGGGTAATAGATATAGGCTGGGCGCCTGGAGCTAAGTCAATGCAAAAATCGATGTCACGATCCGGTGGCATGCCTGAAGATCTAAAGGGAACACATCAACAAACTCTCGAACTACTGGCACTGAATCAATCATCGGAGAATCATCGGTGGTGTCCCGCACATAACCAAGATAAGCCAAAAAACCCTTTTCGACCATACGCTGAACCTTCAGGAAGGAAATAACCCGGCTAGCTGCACTAACTGAGGAACCTCTCAACTCTAATCTCGGCAACTCGGGCATGGCTAGAGTAACACTCTTGGCATGGCAATCTAGAACATCATGATAAGGAGATAGCCAATACATGCCCAGGATGACCTCAAAATCATTCATGTCAAGCAATAGGAGGTCCGCTCTGGTCTCGAACCCACATAATGTAACCACACAGGACCGATAAATCCGGTCCACAACCACAGAATCGCCCACAGGAGTGGATACATAAACGAGAGTACCCAAAGACTCACGAGGAACATCCAAGAAACGAGCAAACAAGGCTGACACATATGAATTAAGTTTATCCTGGATCAAACAATACCGATGCATCTCTACCACATACGGAAATAATACATGTGATCACGGCATCTGAGGCTACTGTATCTGGTCTGGCCGGGAAAGCATAGAATTAGGCGGGAGCACCGGAAGAATAACCTCTACTAGCATGAACAGGAGCTGACTGGGCTCCCCCTGTCTAGCCTCCACCTCTAGGACGACCCTTGCCATCATATCCTCCACCTCTGGGTGGACGGGCCGCTGGTGCTGGAACCATGGGCTTGTAACCCTGCTGCGTTGACTTGCCCCGAAGCCTGGGACAAGTCCTCTTAATATGTCCTAGATCCCCGCAGTCATAACATCCCCTTGGTACCATGGCCTAATGCCCTGAATAAGAACCCCTAAATAGCTGGAGGGCGGTATGAACTCTCTGGCATAACATTGAAATAAGGACCGGAAGACCCCTGATGACTAGAATACCCGCCGGAGGAACCCTGTATAGCTGGCGGGAGGTAAGAACTCTCCGGCATAGCGCTGAAATAAGGCCTCGCTGGAACACCTCGGGGAGGTGGTGGAGGTGCTGAATATGGAGGCCTACTAGGCTGGCCCCTTCCGAACTGACCTCTGCCCCTGGCTCGAGCTCCTCTGAAATCTCAAGAAAATCTAGCTCTTTTATCCTGCTGACTTTGCTCTCTGCCCCTCGATCGATAACCCTCAATTCGGCAAGCAATATCGACCACAAGCTGATAAGGAGTCCCCATCTCCACCTATCGAGCCATGTTGGCCCTAATACCTGAGTGCAACCCAGCTACAAATCTCCGCACTTTCTCAGTATCAGTTGGAAGTATCATGAGGGCATGATTAGACAGCTCAGAAAACCTAGCCTCGTAGTCAGTCACTGCCATCTGACCCTGCTCCAGTTGCTCAAACTGATACCGCAACTCTTCCCTCTCAGAGTGTGGGATATATCTGTCCAGGAAAAACTAAGTGAACTGCTCCCAAGTGAGGGGAGGAGAATCTGCCGGTCAATTATATAGGACTACCACCATCTGCGGGCCCTGCCCTCTAATTGGAAGGTAGTGAAATCAACTCCATGGGACTCCAGTATCCTCATGTTGTGCAGTCTTTCCCTACACCGATCAATGAAGTCCTGGGCATCCTCACCACGCTCACCTCCGAAGATAGGAGTGTGCAATCTGTTCCATCTATCCAATAGCTTCTGCGGATCGCCGTCCGCAGCTGGTCAAGTCTCAGGTGCTGCTAGTACTGGCTGGGCCTCGCCCACTGGCAGTGTACCCGGGGTCTGATATACTTTCGCTGCATGACCTGCGAAATGGGCAGTAGGGGTATGTGCTCCTCCTCTCGCCTGATATGTGGCAGGATCCACTGGAAATAAACCAGCCTGAGTCATGGTGTCCATGAACCGCATCATACGGCCCATGACCTCCTGGAATCCCGGCGCCGTCATAACGTCTAAAGGGGCAGGATCTGCTGCGGACGCCTCACCCTGCTCCTCAGTGATGGGATCCTCTTCGGGATCCGCTGGTGGTGCAACTTAAACAGCTCGGGGACGCCCTCGTCCCCTACCTCGGGACGGTGCCCTCCCCCGACCTCTACCACGGCCTCGGATGACGGGTGTAGAAGCCCCTCCCGGGTCTGGAACGTCGGATGCGCGTGTCCTCACCATTTGTGAGGGAATAGAAGAGTGAGATTTAGTACACCATCAATTGCACGATATAAGATGAATAAAAAGAGATTTCCTAACACCCTATAGCCTCCCGAAGATAAATACAGACGCCTCTGTACCGCTCTGCAAGACTCTATTGGGTTTGCCGGTAACTTGTGAGACCTACATGAACCTAGAGCTCTGATACCATGTTATCACGACCCAAATCCTAATCCAGGTCGCGATGGCGCCCAACATCGTGGTCAGGCAAGCCAACATCCATTTACTAGTGAGTTTCATTTAATTTACAAAAAAACATTCCTTTACTTGATTAATTCGAGTTTAAGACACTATGCATAACCAATAACTTAGACAAATTTTTACACAGAGATAACCATAAGAGACATGAATTAATAATTACAAACCCAAAACAATGTCTACTGATGTATGTGCCAGGAACTAGTGTCAGAAGTCTTCAGGCATCTAGTAGGATGATGTCAAAAGAATAAAAGTTTGTCTTACTGTCTGAGTGAGTATAGAAAGAAATGACAAAAGAAAGAAAACTCCAAGGCGCTGCTGGAAGTCGTCAGGGAAATCAGCTCACCGAGAAGTCTCGACCAGGTATAAATCAGGAACGAGCTCCTGACCGATACCCAGATGCACCTGCCTCAGAACCTGTACAATTAAGTATAGAAGCGTAGCATGGGTACATAAACAATATGTACCCAGTGAGTATCCAGTCTAATCTCAAAGGAGTGGTGACAAGAAGTCGACGTGATACTTACAAGAGTCAAAATAATATGATTTAAATGTAAGGCTAAGCAGGAACAGCAGTCATGAATAATAATGAAGACAGGAGCATCAAATAACCTTCACAATTAACTTTATGTGTCAATTTCTCTAGCATATAAGTTACCTAGTTTTCCTTTTTTCATAATAATCAACAGATACAAAATCACAGAACACCCAAACAACTAACAAACACATAATATGCCGTGAACGTGCGGCCGATACGACGAGAAAATAAATGTGCACTACCGAAGGGTTGAACGGCTCGAACCATAGATGTATCTATTACCCCACTCACGAATCGAACATGCGACGTGGGTACCCGTATACATACACATAATTAACAGGAAATCAGGAATTTAGTAGAGAATGTACTTACAGAAAAGTATTCAATGATATAAATTTCGGAATGTAACCTCCTAGATGCTCACGTAATAATTCAAGGATATTAGGCAACCTAAATTACATTTAAGATCACTGATATGACACATAAAGCATACTTGTGAATCCTAAAACTACCCGACATAACATAATAGTAGCTACGCACGAACTCTCGTCACTTCTTGCATGCGTAGCCCCCGCAAATAGAGACATGCAATTATTTACGATCACCTATGGGGACAATTCCCTCTTACAAGGTTAGAAAGGAGACTCACCTCGTGTCAAGTCTACTTCCTGGGTCAAGAACGCGCCCAAAACTCCAAATTCGTCTCACAAGGACTCGAAACTAATCAAATATTGCATAAATAAATCAATCTATACTCAAAAGTATGAAATTCCCCTATTTAAATGATTATTTCAACCTAAATTGAAAAATCCCAAAATTCACCCCCGGGCCCACATGCTCGGATTCCGGAAATTTGTGAAGGAAACACTCACACATAGCCTAAGGATCAACATTATTTAGTTTTTGTATGATTCCATAGCCAATTTCTCGGTAATCTCCCATTTTTATAAAAAATCTAGGTTTTACTCTAAACTCATGATTTATACTAATTTAGGATGTTAATCTACCTAAGAATTCAAGTATTTAAGCTAAATTGTATAGGGAATTACTAACCTTACAGTAGCTTGGTCGTTTATCTCCATTGCATGCTCTAAAAATCGCCAAATATGGAAGAAAGTGGTGAAAAATGACTAAGTCCCGATTTTAAAACAACTTCACTGCCTACAGGTTTTTCGGATCTGCGACTCGAGGACCGCACATGGGGTCTCGCATCTACGAGAAAAATCTCGCATCTGCGTAAATGGGGGAGGGGGCCTAGCTTCGCACCTGCGGAGCGGAGTCCCCACGTGCGGCTCCGCTTCGGCAGAAAATGATCCTCATCTGCAAAAATTGGAAACACCACCTGGGGTCGCACTTGCAATGCTAGGACCGCAAAAGCGGTCTCGCACATGCGGCTAGGCCTCCACAGGTGTGGTCGCACTAGATCTGGTGCACCAGCAGCTTTCTAGCTGGTTTTTGGCCTCGTGCGATGTCTGAATGGCATCGAGGCCCACCCGAGCCCCCGTCCAAATATACCAACAAGTCCCAAATCATAATACAGACTCCCTCAAGCCTTCGGAACGCCCAAAACAATGCAAAAACTAACTTTCATACCTCAAAATCTATAGGATCAAACTTAAGAACTTTAAGTTCTTGAATTCACTTTTATTACGCCGAACCTACCTATACTAATCGGAATGACACCAAATTTTGCAAGCAAGTCATAAATGACATGATGGAACTATTTACGGTCTCGGAATTCCGTTTGGACCTCGATAACACAAAAACATGTTCCAAACCACAATTTGAACTTAAAGAAACTCTTATTTTACTATTTGGCGCAAAAACGCTCCCAGGTCATCCAAAACTCGTTCCGAACATACGCCCAAGTCCGAAATCATCATACAAACCTACCGGAACCTTCGAGTCTCGATTCCGAGGTCTTTTACTCAAAATGTTGATTGAAGTCAAACTTGGCCTTTAAAGGCCAACCTTAGGGAACTAAGTGTTCCTAAACCATTCAAATATCCACCAAACCTCGAACCACCCGTCCCCGCAAGTCATAAATCAGTAAAAGCAACTACGGGAAGTCTAATTTAGGGGCACGGGTTCTAATACGCAAAATGACCGGTCAAGTCGTTACATCGGGGCTCTAAACTAAACATGCACGCAAGTCTAAAAGCATCATACGGACTTGCTCATGCGATCAAATCATGAAAATAACATGTAAAATTATGAATTAAACCTCAAAACTCATCATTTTCATCAAGAACACTTAAAGTTCATAACTTTTCAACCGAATGTCTGAATCACGTCAAACGAACTCCGTTTTTCACCAAATTTCACAGTAAACCTTTAAATACTATAATTTGTACCGGGCCCCGAAACCAAAATACGGGCCCGATACCAATGGTTTCAAACATTAATTCTTTTCTTTATTTCATTAATATTTCAGGAAAACAATTTCTTTCAAAAATTGATTTCTAAGACTTGGGACCTCGGAATTCATTTCCGGGCATACGCCCGAGTCCCATATTTTACTATGGACCTCCCGGGATTGTCGGAACACAGATCCGGGTCCGTTTACTTAAAATGTTGACCAAAGTCAACTATAATCAAATTTAAATTCTAGAAATCACTATTTCTCATATTTTCACATAAAAGCTTTCTGGTTTCATGCTCGGACTGCGCACTCAACTCGAGCTATTTAAAATTAATCTTTTCGGGCTATTAAGCCTAGAAAGAAGTATAAATTCATAGAATAACCCCTTGGTTCATCACAAAGATGCATTAATCATTTGCACTCTCCCATCATAAGACAGATGCCTTGAACCCTAGCTCTTTATCTTTGTTATTATTTTATCCTCTAGTACTTGACAATCCATTTTTGATAGATTCTTCGATGTGATTGGAACCCCTAAGTACCTGAAGGGGAGCCTGCCTCTGCTATATCCAGTTATCTCACAAAGGTTCTCTATCTCCTGATTCTCCATATTCACAGTGTATATGTTCGATTTCCCTGCATTAGTTGTTAGCCCTAAAGAGTTGGAGAATGTTTGAAGTCCCCTTAGCATCAGCATAATAGATTGATATTCCCCTTTGCAAAATAGTAGCACATCATCTGCGAAACATAGGTGATTAAGCTGTAAGCTTCTGCATTTTGTATGATATCCAAACCTTTCCTTTTGAGCCACTAACTTAATAATTCTTGTAAAGTACTTCATGCATATAACAAACAATAAAGGAGATATGGGATCCCCTTGTCTCATGCCTCTCCTTCCTCTTATGCTCCCATATAGCCCTCCATTAATTGCCACAGTATATTGGGTAGTTGAAATACATTCCATAACCCAACTTATGAACTTTATGGGGAAATTTAGTGCATGTAGCATATCCTCGACAAATTCCCACTCTATGGAATCATACGCCTTCTTGAGATCATTTTTTATCAAACAACTTCTAGTCGTTGCTTTCCTGTTATAGAGTCTAACAAGATCCTGACATATCAATATATTCTGCATAATTGTTCGACCAGTTAAAAAAGCACTCTGGTTTTCTGAGATAATACTCGACAGGATGGTTTTGAGTCTATTGCACAACATTTTCGAGATGATCTTGTATACTGTATTGCAATAAGCTATTGGTCTATAATCCCCAACTGCTTCTGCATAGCTACTTTATGGGATCACTGTAATAACTGTGTTGTTTATTGCCTTCAACATCTTTCCTGATCTAAAGAACTCAAGAACTCCCTCCTCAAGATCTATTTTTATGATGTCCCAACCATCTTTAAAGAATTTGCTGCCATATCCATCAGGACCCGGGGCTTTTTCTCCATCAATTGTCCATGGAGTCTGTTTGATCTCCTTCTCAGTGAAATCTTCTGTTAGCATGTTCCTTTGTTCCTCTGTTACTACTGGTCCCTTCCTCACCAAAGTGCTGCAAACATGGGTCCTATCTTCTTTTTTAGTCCCCAGGAGTACTGTGTAAAACTCAACAAACGCCCCTGCTATTTCCTCCATAGAATTGACCATGCTACCTTTGGAATTTTTTTACTGAAAATATTTTGTTGGCATTTCTTCTGGCTTTCATAAAGCTATGAAAGTATTTGTTATTTTGATCTCCTTTCTTCAGCCACAACACTTTACGTTTTTGCGTTAAAAACTGATCAGCTGCTTGCTTCACCCTACTATATTTGCTTCCCAACTCCTACTCTTTTGTAACTAACTCCTGATTGAATGGACTTAGTTGTATCTGCTTTTGACAGTGCTCTAATTCTTCCTTAGCATGTTCTGCTTGTAATTCAATATCACTAAACTTTTTCCTGTTCAATTGCTGTAATACTTTCTTAAGTCTATTCAGCTTCCCCACTAATCGATACATTTTTGTTCATGTGATTCCATTCTTCCAACTAGAATTCGCTTTCTGCCTGAATACCGGATCCATGCTCCACATATTGAAATATTTAAAAGGCATGTTGCTTCTTTGATTCCCATTTTTTCAAATTATTATTGGACTATGATCATACAGTCCTTCAGTCATATAATGAACATCTGATGCTGGCAACTGTGTCATCCACTCCATGTGCACCAATACTCTGTCAATCCTGCTCATTACTCTATCATCACCACTTTGCTATACATGATTTAGAATACATTTAACTATGCATTAGTACATATAATATTGTTGTTTCTCTCAAATGCGCACATAAGTATACGTGATCGACAAGTAATATAGGATTGTACGTCGAGAGTTGTTACTCTGGGGGACTTGTGATTAACTATTTTACTTAATTAAACTAAGACAATTAATCTATTCAAACACTTTTTTTAAAGTATGAATCTATCTATCTATATATATATAAGCTTAAAAGCACGAAGGCCATTAGCGAAATGTCGTTCTCCTTTTAAAAGCACGAAGGCCATTACTCTTTAAAAATATATTTTACATTGGATAAAATTGTAAAATCATACAACTTACCTAATATTTAGGAGTTTGAAAACAAATAAATTTGTTCTCAATATAATTCTATACTAGAGATTTTTTCCTAAAGGTTGCACGAAATGTTAATAAAATAAAAACGAATGCAAAAAATTAGGCGAAAAGTTTCTTTTCCAACAAGGAACTCGCTGATATGTAAATCTTTTGTTCTTTATGCTTTGTATTTATTAATACCGTACCAATTTTGCCTCTTTAATCCATTCATATGAGCAGTTTGTTGTTCTTATATGAATTTAATAGTAAGTATTCCTTAGAAGCTTGGCTTTCTAATTCGTTTATTTTCTACTCTTAGAAGCGACATGCTAGAAAGAATTTAAAATAGTAACTACACTTGGAAAAAATAATCATCATTTATTAGTGACAAAAAATTAATTTATTACTTGTTGAGGAGGTTTCGTAACCAAGTTAGAGATATCACTTAAAATTTAATGCTTATTCCCATTAAATACATGAAAATGACATTGTCTTTTGGTAAAAAAAAAAATTTTAATATTTACTAGGAGAGTTTATTACATAATTTTACTAAAAAATAGGAATTAGCTACAAAATTCATCTTGGATAACAGAAATTTGGATGATAAGCCATCATTAAATAGGATTAGCGATGAATTTTATAATGTAAGTATAAAATTTGTTTGTCACTGATTTTTTTTCTTTTATAATTAATGTCTCTAGAGTACGTATGTCCCGACCCAAAATCCCTCCGAAGGAATCGTGATGGCACCTAGTCTCTATTAATTATTCAATCTTCTACACTGCTTCACAACTCACAATCGAGGGATAGTCCGCTAACAAGAACATTAAATCTTTGAACCTCTTGGATATCAGAATTTTCATACCCAATCTAAACACCACATCCCAAATAACTGGTACTTAACTCATACTACATCTTCCGTCGGAAATGTACTCATAAATCAAAAACAATGCATCTGCCAATAGGCGCTCCGGTGAAAAAACATAGTGTAAGTAAAACCTTAAACACCGAAAATTATCTGTACCATCAAGAAATCATATTCTTTCCTTCAAAACTAAGTGCAACCTTGTACCTGCAACCTTTCCACCCCACGCATCGTTTCTAACATGCTAATTGCAACGCCACGAAAGTCTCATAGTCAACTCTAAACCATAAGCATTATAGCTCCTATACCTGTAGAAAACATCAACTCCGACTATGATCAAAACCATGATAAGTTTTTCGGAACTCAGTAACGCATTATCAAGTAATCAAAACCAATTGCCTCAACTCAACGGAGTCACGCAGACTGCCCCGAGCGAACTTCTTGGGATTTCAAAACCATTTCTTGCATCACTCCAACATTGACATGTAGACTCTTCGTGACAAGAAAACACCGCAGATCCAATTACCATTCCCTTCCATTTTCAAGCCCACCTGTAGATAAATCCAAAAGCCCTTAAAGGCTAAATAAGACTTTGGACTTGCCAGAACCTTCTCGATAACCACTTATCTCACTATAGTCTTCAATACACAACTAATACATATCAAAAAACCCGTGCTACACCAGCACATGCCCGTTCAAAGAAATAACCAAACTGTCTCTCGGTCCGGAAACTGATACGCCCTATGACCCTACATTCTGATTGTCTTTAGCAGCCTCCACCACTTAGCTCGAAGCCATAGAACACCCCCTTGGCAACCCAAAGTGTCATACCTTCAAAGCATGCCTCAATCAGGCATGATTATTCAGCTAAACACTTCAAAACTCATGCCATGCTGATCATACAACACTCCGAAGACTCTGCCAAGTGATTACCCACCATTGCAATGATCACACACTTCCCCAAATGCTCTAAAATGATCACATATGTACTCCACCGAATGGAAACCTCATACGAGACACACAATCTAAACTCATCAAGCAGGAGATGGCCCATTGGTTATACTCAAATCGACACCTTGCCATGAACTTACCTTAATCACAATAGCCAGGTCACCAGCCAATCTTTCCAAACCTGCACTTACCAATCAGCCATATGAACCCACTTCAAACCACAAATGAACGACTAGAAGATCTAACACTGCATCCGCTTCTGAGGCTATACAATACATCGATGATAATCAAGTATCCATAGCCCGTCATAATCCATCTGTAACATCGCCGATCATCGGCACATAGCGAATACTGAGCGCACAACATCACATATGAGCGATTGAGAAGAGTCAAAGTGGTAGGTTTCAAGATGAAACAAGGTCGTACGATAAGGAAAGAAGAAAGGGAATTTTTTCCTAAATGCCATGTAGAAGATAGATATGGACGTCATCATACCGATCCGCAGGACTCTACTAGACACTTGCTCATGACTCGTAGAACCTACAAACCTAGGGCTCTGATACCAACTTGTCACGACCCAAAATCCCTTGAAGGAGTCGTGATGGCCTCTAGTCTCTAAACTAGGTAAACCTAACATTAATATAAATAAGATTGATATTCACTAACTTCAAATTAGCTAACTCTAAACAATTACAATTTCCAAAACCGGTAGTACAAGTCATAAGCCTTTCTAGGAGTAGTTATGCAAAATGAATACATCACTGTTCCAGAACAAAAGGAAACAATGAAAATGATAGCAACAGAAGGTGACTCTGATGCCTACGAACGCAACAACAGATTTACCTTGAGTTTCCACAACAACAATACGCACAGCCGCTATCGACCAAATACCTGGATCTGTACAAAAAATGTACAGAAGTGTAGTATGAGCACACCACAGCGCTGCCCAGTAAGTATCAAGACTAACTTCGGTGGAGTAGTGACGAGGAACTGTCAAGAAACCTACTGGTCAAATAGATTGAACATGATACGATAATAAACTATCAATATAAAAATAAAAAAGTAATGTCAATAGTAGGGAGAGATCAAACTTCAAACACTGGAGACAATAAAAGGGAAATACAGATGGTAACGAAAGATAACCAAATAAATTAACACAAACATAGCTGGAACACAGACAAGTAAAAATGCGCTCAAATAAAGAAGGCGATGTTAACTCCATCAATCACATCATTTCCAATATACAATCTCGACCATCTCAATCCCCGGTGTTTCATATCATAATCTCAATTTCCAAACCTTTAGCACACATGGCACCTTGTGCCCACTTATTTCCATCTCACTTTGCACAACAAAATCCACATTCTACCCAGTACATAATGTCTGTAACCAATGCAATGAAGATATCCAAGGGGTCTCATTTATATAACATAAAATATATTACAATTTATAAACCAATTAGGAAATCAGCGAGAAAAGATGAAGTTATTTTTAGAAATCATTTGAATGAAGACGATCCCTTTTTCAAATAATATACAACATCAAATAAGCTATTGCCTAAAATATATGATTTATTAAATTTAAACTTAGTAGAAATTTCTTTTTATGTAAGATCTTGAACGGGTTAAGGAAATATAATTGAGAAACTAATTGAGATAAAATATAACAATTATATATATATATATATATATATATATATATATATATATATATTCGACGAGTTCAAGTTTTAAAAGGTCATACAAAGTAGTGTAACACTAATTCCTTTATTTTAAATCACTATATTACGAACAACTTAGTAGGATGGGAGGAAATGATTCAACGTAGTAAATCTACTTTGAAAAATAAGAGTTCAAGTTTAAAAGGTCATACAAAGTAGCGTAATACTAATTTCTTTATTTTAAATCACTATATTACTAACAACTTAGTAGGACGAGAGGAAATGATTCAACGTAGTAAATCTACTTTGAAAAATAATTCACCAGAGTAATAGTTTCAAGAAATGAATTCAAGGAACAATGGCAAGTCAATAACTCAATGTCAATAACCCGATCCTCAAAACCTAGTGGAACCCGAAATACAAATTATCAAAGTCTTGTGCGAATGAACTAGGGTCTTATCAGTATCCAGCTATAATCAATCCCTAAGTGAAATGTAAAACTACCGAATAACTTGCAGAGTCAGATAGGAATACATAATTACATATATTGATGCGGCGTGCATCCCGATCCCACCAATCCTCCCTTATTCCGCCTTAACAATTATATTAACAGTAAAAAGATATATCTGTCTATATATATATATATATATATATATATATATATATATATTGCGTCGTGCAACTCGATCCCACTAATCCTCCCTTATTCCTCCTTAAAAAGTTACAATAACAGTAAATAATATTTAGTATATGTGTGTTGTGGCGTATAACACGATCCCACCAGTCCTCCGTTATTACTCCTCAATATATCACCATTATTACTCCTGTTGCGGCGTGCAACCCGATCCCACTTGTCCACCCTTATTACTCATGTTGCGGCGTGCAACCCGATCCCATCAGACAATATCAATTCCCCCTTATTCCTCCTCAATATACCACCTTTATTCCTCCTATTGCGGCGTGCAACCCGATCCCACCAACAACTCAATTACAAGAATTTCTACTACAAAGTGTACGATCACAAGAGTTTGCAATACTTGTTTAAGCAAAAAGAGTTTAATTTGAGGGCAGAGGAGATGGTTGGAGCTGTTGAAAGACTATGACATCACCATCTTGTATCATCCGAGGAAGGCCAATGTGGTGGCCGATGCTTTTAGTAGGAAGTCATCCAGTATGGGTAGCCTTGCATGTATTCCAGTCGGGGAGAGACCGCTTTCTTTGGATGTTCAGGCTTTAGACAATCGGTTCATGAGATTGGATGTTTTTGAGCCCGGCCGTGTTCTAGCTTATACAGTTTCTCATTCATCATTATTTGACCGTATTCGAGATCGGCAGTATGATGATCCTCATTTGTGTGTCCTTAGGGACACGGTGCGGTACAGTGGTGCCAATCAGGTTATAGTTGGGGATGATGGAGTTTTACAGATGCAGGGTTGTATTTGTGTGCCCAATTTCGTAAGTTGATATTAGAGGAGGACCACAGTTCCCGGTACTCCATTCACCCGTGCACCGCAAAGATGTACCACGATTTGCGGCAGCATTATTGGTGGAGGAGGATGAAGAAAGATATTGTGGCATATGTAGCTCGGTGTTTGAACTGTTAGCAAGTAAAGTACGAGCATCAGATACCTGGTGGATTGTTTTAGCAGATTGAGATTCCTGAGTGGAAGTGGGAGCGTATAACCATGGATTTCATATTTAGACTCGCATGGACTCAGAGGAAGTTCGATGCAGTATGGGTTAATGTGGATAGGCTGACCAAGTCAGCACATTTCATTCCTGTGGCAGTTTCCTATTCTTCGGAGAGATTGGCCAAGATCTACATTAGGGAGATTGTTCGTCTTCATGGCGTGCCCGTGTCTATTACTTCTGATCGAGGTATGCAGTTTACCTCACATTTCTGGAGGGCAGTTCAGCATGAGTTGGGCATGCGGGTTGAATTGAGCATAACGTTTCATCCTCAGACGGACGGACAGTCCGAGCGTACTTTTCAGATTTTGGAGGATATGCTATGAGCCTGTGTCATTGACTTTGGAGGTTCTTGGGATCAGTTCTTGCCATTAGCTGAGTTTTCCTACAACAACAGCTTTCAGTCGAGCATTCAGATAGCTCCTTACGAGGCATTATATGGTAGGCAATGTGGGTCATCGGTTGAGTGGTTTAAGCCAGGAGAGGCTTGGTTGTTGGGTACAGACTAAGTGCAGGATACCTTGGATAAGGTTAAGATCATTCAGGATAGACTTCGTACAGCTTAGTCCAGGCAGAAGAGTTATGCCGACAGGTTTGTCAGTTGATATCGAAGTGTTATCCTTTGGTTCGTATTCAGTGGAGAGGTCAGCCTGCCGAGGCAGCTACCTGGGAGTCCGAGAACAATATGCGGAGCTGGTATCCCCATCTTTTCCTCGATTCAGGTACTTTTCTATGTCCGTTCGAGGACGAATATTTGTTTTAGAGGTGGAGAATGTGATGACCCAAAAAAGTCATCTCTCATTTTATAAATCAAAATTGTGTTCCGAGGCCTTGAAAACCTCCATTATCTCACCTCATTTTGCGTGCGCAGCCCGGGTGTATATCCGGGAAGCTTCTATATGAAAAACTGAGAAAAATGCTAATTTTGCCTTTAAAATTGAATTTAAGTTGACTTTGGTCAACATTTTGGGTAAAAGGACCCGGACCAGTGATTTGACAGTCCCGGAGGGTCCGTAGGAAAATATGGGACTTGGGCGTATGCCCGTAATTGAATTCCGAAGTCCCAAGCCCGAGAAATGAATTTTTGAAAGAAATTGTTTTACTAAAATATAAGAGCTTTTTTGAAATTTGGCTATATTTAAAATTGATGATATCGGGCCCGTATTTTGGTTTCGGCGCCCGGTACAGGTTTAATATTATATTTGAGAAGTGCCTGTAATATTTGGTAAGAAACGAAGGTCATTTGACGTGATTCGGACCTGTAGTTGTGAAATTTGAAACTGTGAAAGTTCTTGAGAGTTTTTTTCATTCTTATGCTAAATTCATTGTTTAATATGTTATTTTGGCAATTTGATCGCACGAGTAAGTCTGTAGGATGTTTTTAGGGTTGTGTACATGTTTGGTTTGGATCCCCGAGGGCTCTGGTGAGTTTCAAATAGGCGTCGGAGTGTTTCAGACTTGGGAAAAATCTGGTGGAGTGTTGTTTCTGGTGTCTGGTGTTTTGTTCTATGCAAACGCGTGGGAACGCGATGAGTAATTTCGGCTGGGGCTGGGATTACACTATGCGAACGCGTAGTTTTAGAGGCGAACGCATAGTTTTCGGAGGCTGGACAGGGGGTTTGGGGAAAGGCATATGTGAATGCGTCCCCCTCACGCAAAGGCATGGCGGGATAAGCCTACGCGAACGCATGGCCCTTCTCGCGAACGCATAACATTAGATGGGACTGGGGATGGGTCAATACACTATGCGAACGCGGCCAAGTGCCCGCGAACGCGAAGGCCAATGAGGGCTAGTGCTATGCGAACACGATAAACCTCACGCGAACGCATAAGAGGTCTGTCCAGGGGTTTAAAACAATAACTAAAATGGGAATAGACCCTATTTTCATATCTTCTTCCATAGAATTCGGCCTTTGGCAATTTTGAAGAGGGATTTCATCACCAAATCATAGGTTTGTGTTCTTAAACTCATTTCCTTCATTTTCCATTAACACCCATTTGATTTCTAAGCCTAAATCTTGTTCTTTAAGGGTAGAAATTAGGGATTTTACAAATTTGGGAATTTAGACCTTGATTTGGGGTCAGATTCCGAAACTAATTACATATTCGGGCTCGTGGGTGAATGGGTAATCGAGTTTTGGTCTGAACCTCGTGCTTTGACAAAGCAGGCCCAGGGTCGACTTTTGACTTTTTGGGAAGAATGATAAAAAACTCATAATTAAACATTGGGATTGAATTATTTAGCATTTATTGATATAATTAAGCTTATTATGTCTAGATACAATTGAATTGGAGGTGAATTCTAAAGGGAAAGCGGTAATTGAGGCTTGAGTTTGGTCATGGAATTCGAGGTAAGTGTTTGGCTTAACCTTAGCTTGAGGGAATATGTATTGTGTCTTATATGCTACATGTTAGTGTTATGTTAAACGTATAGGCGTGGTGACGATTATCTATACGTTGATGCCAAGCATGCCCGTGAGTCGAATATTGAGCTTTATGTGATTTTTCATGAAGCATTACTTGAGTTTAATTTAATAATTATCCATGTTATTAGTATTTTCCTTGGTATTGATGATTGTTGGGTATTGGTTCGAGGTGAGAATTACTACGCGTGAAGTTAGGTAACGACGTAAGATTGGTTATAGTTGTTTCCCTTGTCGGGATGATGTTGATTCTACTGTTGGCTCCCTTGCAAGGACGTTATGGCTTTATTGTTGTTATTTATATTGTTGATTTCCTTGCCGGACTGCTGTTATTGTTTTGTTTGGGTGAGGAAGAGTGTAAAGCATGAAGGGTGATGCCGTGTATGATATTGTGAGAGAGTGTAAAAGCACGAAGGGTGATTTCGTGCCATATTATGATATTAAAAGCACGAAGGGTGATGCTGTGACATTTCTATTGATTTATTGTGAGCATAGAGTAAAAGCACAAAGGGTGATGTCGTACATTCTATTTATTATTTGGTGAGTATGAGAGTAAAAGCACGAAGGGTGATGTCGTGCACTTGTTTTTGTGTTGTTACTTCTGTTGTTTAAATATATATCTAATTTGTGGCTTTACTTCGTTATATCCATTATTTGATATTTCCTCCCATCAGCATGTTCCCCTTTCCTTTGTATTTAGCTGCTTATTTCTTGTTGCTATTATTGTCTCCGTATATGATTAAACGACACAGGTTTAGTTGGTTGTCGTGTCCTAGCCTCGTCACTACTTCGCCTAGGTTAGGCTGGACACTTACTTAGTACATGGGGTCGGTTGTACTGATGCTACACTCTGCACTTTTTGTGCAGATCCGGGTACAGGACCCTACGAACCTTAGAGTGAGGAGGTTGCCTTCAGTCCATTGGAGATTCCGAGGTAGTCTTGCAGGCGTCCGCATGCCTTGTCGTCCCCTCCAACTTTATTTCCATTTTGCTCTTATTTATTATGAGACATATGTATTTACTTTTGTTCAGACCCTTATATGTAGTATTCATAGACAGCCCGTGAAGTTGTGACACCAAGTTCTGGGTTTAGTATTATGAACTTCATAATGGTACTTAAATCAAGTTGTTAGACTTTGTTTTCTTTCCCACTATCATTTCCGCTAATTTTGTATATCACTTGTTAGCTGTTAATAATAAAGGAATAAGGGAAATAATCATTAACGTTGGCTTGCCTAGCGGGCTCAATGTTAGGCTCCATCACGGTCCTGACGGTGGGAAATTCGGGTCGTGACAAGTTGGTATCAAAGCACTAGGTTGCGTAGGTCTCACAATTCACGGCCAAGCTTAGTAGA
Organism: Nicotiana undulata; assembly: GCA_005239495.1. Taxonomy (NCBI): domain Eukaryota; kingdom Viridiplantae; phylum Streptophyta; class Magnoliopsida; order Solanales; family Solanaceae; genus Nicotiana; species Nicotiana undulata. The sequence continues at coordinate 31,017 of ML270159.1, read as the reverse complement.
GTCTGAGGTATCGGTACGGAGACGTATGTACTTATCCCCAGAGGCTATAGAGTTTAGTAATGACTTCACATCTATTCTTCTCTGTCGTGCGGTTTGATTTTTCAATGCTAATTGAATTTCTACTCTATTTTCTCATAGATGGAGATAACATGTGCTTCTTCATCCACTGATCAGCAGCCCGAGTCCCCAGTTACAGCTCCTACGAGAGGTCGAGGCCGAGGCCGAGGCCGTGCTAGAGGTCAAGGCAGGGGCAGAGCTCAACCTAGAAAAGCATCCCTAATGGTGGAGCCTTAAGTAGAGTTTGCTGATGAGGTTCCTGCCTAGACAGTCCCGGTTGGACCAGCTCATGTTCCCGAGGGGTTAATCGCTACCCCGGTACTCTAGGATGCTCTGGTCCGTCTAGTGGGACTCATGGAGAGTGTTGCTCAAGCAGGTTTACTTCCTGCAGCACCAGCCGTCTCCCAGGCTGAGGGAGGAGCCCAGACTCCTGCTACTCGCACTCCGGAGTAGATGGCTTCTCAGTTTCAGACTCCAGCAGCTCAGACAGCTGGGGTAGTTCAGTCGGGTGTTGTAGCTCAGACCAGTGATGGAGCAACTATGTCTGCTGATGCTTTGTGGAGGTTGGACAGGTTCACCAAGCTCTTTACTACTACTTATAGAGGTGCATCTTCAGAGGATCCCCAAGACTATTTGGAGAGTTGTCACGAGGTTCTACGGAACATGGGGATAGTGGAGACCAACAGGGTCGACTTTGCTACTTTTCGTCTGTTAGGTCCCACCAAGACTTGGTGGAGAGATTATTGTTTGGCTAGACCAGATTGCAGATGGCTAGAGAGGCAGGGAGTGATATTTCCTTTCAGGATGCAACAAATGTTCTAATGACCCGACTGGTCGTTTTGAGCTCTAGCGCGTCGTTCAACAGTTTGAGGTCGTGAGCAGCTTCGTTTTAGGTATTATGACATGTAGGTGCGGTCAGAATTGAATTTCGGGAAGTTCGAAGTCAATTTCGGAAGAAAATTCTCATTTCGGAAGCCTTAAGTTGGAAGAATCAACTAAGATTGGAATTTTTAGTAAACAACCTCCGAATCAAGATTTGAAGGTTCCTGCAGGTTTGTATGATGATTTCGGACTTGGGCGTATTACCGGATCAGGCTTAGGATAACCCGGGAGCGTTTCAACGTATATTGTGGAAGTCAGCATTTTTGAAGAAATTTCATAAGTTTGGCTTGAAGCGCATTTCAGTGATATTGATGTCTGTTTGGGATTCTTAGCCTGGGAATAGCTTTGTATGGTTATTCTGGAGTTGGGAGCGTGATCGGAAGTGAATTCGGAGGTCCGTAGGTCATTTTGAAGTCATTTGGCTAAAGATAGAAATTTGAAGGTTTTTGAGTAGTTTGACCGAGAGTTTGACTTTTTGATATCGGGGTCGGACTCCAATTCCAAAAGTTGGAAAAGGTCCGTAATGTCGAATATGACTTGTGTGCAAAATTTGGAGTCAATCGGATGTGATTTGATAGCTTTCGGCATCGGATGTAGAATTTTGAAATTTCAAAGTTCATAAAGCTTGAATTGGAGTGCGATTCATGATTTCGACGTTGTTTGATGTGATTTGAGGCCCCGAGCGAGTTTGTATCATGTTTTGAGACATGTTGGTATAATTGGTTAAGGTCCCTAGGGCCTCGGGTGGATTTCGGAAGGTTAACGGAATGGATTTCGGGCCAAAATAGCTGCTGAAAATTCTGCAGCAAATCTGTTTTGGACAGCAACTTATGCATCAAAGAGCTAACTTTGGAAGCGTATATATAAGGATCTATAAGGAATCTTAAAATTTGCAAAAGATTAAAGTTGTAGACCTTGCATTCTAGTTTCGAGAAAGATAAACCATTCACCATTTGGATATTTGTACCTAAAGTTATGATCGATTGAATGAAGGCTGGTAAAGCTGTTTTTGCATTTTCCCCAGAAATTTCTGATGCGAGGAGCCTATTATGGAAGCTTATATCTCGAAATATATAAGGAGTTGGGAGATTACCAAAACTTGAAAGTTGTATACATTGGAGTCTAGTTTTTAGAACATTAAATCATTCGTCATTTGGAGTTTTGTGCAAAACGCTATGACCATTCTACTAGAGGTTGTCCGGAAGAGCTGGGCATTTGTTCTTCGCGATCGCGAAGCTTATTCCGCGATCGCGAAGAGCAAATTTTGGGCTGGAAATTTTTGTATTTCGCGATTGCGAATCATTTTCCGCGATTTTGATGAGTAAATACCTGGGCAGAAGTTATATATCAAGGTTTCATCCATTTTTAGCATATTTGGAGCTATGGAGCTCGTATTGAAGCGCTTTTTTAGGCGATTTTCACCATATGAAATGTGGTAAGTGTCGTCTTTTTTTCTATTGAAGAGTCGGACTCCCTGACATTGCCTTTGCATCACAAGGAGGAAGAAGGGTCTATGCCGAAAGATAAAAGGGTGCTGCATGTATAAGTCCAAAAGAGCTATGATGACTCTCGAAATTGAATTGGAAGAGCAAGACGGGCTAGGGCTGGCACATTAACAGGATATTCGATTTGTGATAACGATGGCGGATAAACCAGATAATAATCTTACTTGTCCCCAACGCTAAAGTACCGGGCATTTTCGGTGACTAGCCCGCTTCCACTCTTTTATTTTTTTTTTCTGAAAAGACAAGGAGGATTAAGAAGTTAAATACATGTGTATATATGGATTAGAACATGGAAATTAGTTGAAATTATGGATTTTTGGTAGAAGATCTAGAGATTGGTATTTTTGAATTTTGACCGCGAAACTGATCATGAAATTAAGAGTAAATTATATATTTGAGCTAGTAAAGTCACGGGTAATAATTATCTTCGAAAAATTTCGTAATCCGGGCACGTGGGCCTGAGGAAAAATTGGTCAACTTTTCGAGCGGAGTTGGGAATTTATATAATTTGAATTGTTAACAAGTATTAAATTATATTTTTATTAGTTTGTCGTTATTTGGCTAGTTTCGAAACATTGTGCAACTATTTGAGTCATCATAAGGGCTTGAAAGCCGGTTATGGAATTTCGGAGCGAGGTAAGTCTCCTTTCTAACTTTGTGAGGGGGAATTGTACCCATTGGTGAACTAAATGAATATATGCTATTGTTTGCGGGGGCTACGTATGCACGAGGTGACGAGAGTCCGTGTGTAGCTATTGTTATGCCATGTCCGGGTAGTCTAGGACCCACATCATGCCTTGCGTAATTTCTAGAAATAGATTATATGCTTTATGAATTTATGATTTATGAAACTTTGGTTTCCCTGAGATCACATAAATTGGTAATTTAAAGGAATTGTTTATTGAAAGTAATTTAAGGAAATGTTGTATGTGCATGTGACCGCTTTACAATTTATATTCCGCAAGCGGAGTGTTATTTCCCCCACTCTCATGGGAGCGGGCTGTACGCCAAAGATTGAAAGATGCACTTATGGTTCGGGTCGTTCGACCCTCGACAATGCATAGATATGATTATTTTATGACACGATGCACTTACGGTTCAGGCCGTTCGATCCTCGGCAGTGCAAAGTTTACTTTTATTGTTGGTTCGGGCCGAACGACCCTCGGCATTTCCTATGCATATATATATACATATGATATACCACTTGTGACTTGAATTGTTAAATTGTCTTAAGGATGTAAATTGTTAAATGATTTCATGGATAATAACTTGACAGATATTTGGGGGGGGAAATGAAGTAGAAATTATGTATTTACTTCCGGTGTTTATTGAATTGAAGTTACTTTTAAAGTTTACTAATTTTATTACCCTCGTGTGCCTTTTGTTGTTGTCATATATTGTTAAATTACATTGTTGGACCCTAGTGATAGTCAAATCGACCTCTCGTCACTACCTCTCTGAGGTTAGGCGGGATACTGACTGAGTACACGTTGTTTTCGTACTCATGCTATACTTGCTGTGCATTTTGTTGCACATGTATTTTCATAGTGATGAGGCTGGTTTGGAGACTTAGGCGAGCTGCATCATCCGGAGGCGACAGCCGGCAGAGTCTTCCTCTATGTATTGTATTTATTTTATTCTAAAGTCCTTATCCAACTTGTATTTCGGACAAGCTCTGTAGCATTTTGTAAAAAGTCTTAGAAATTGCTCATGTACTTGTGACACCGGGTTCTGGAATGTATTTGGGGTGTATTTTATTAAAGCAGAAAATAGATTGTTGTTTTGTTGTTTTTACTTAAATGGATTTCATCTATTTATTATGTATTAAAGTGAAAGGTAACGATTTTCAAAATATTGAGACAGGAATTTATTTTAAACTAATTAATGATTGGCTTGCCTGACAGTGGTGTCCGGCGCCATCACTACCTTATGGATTTTGGGTCATGACAACGTTGTATCAGAGCACTACGTTCTCTTAGGTTTCACGAGTCATGAGAAAGTCTAGTAAAGTCTTGCGGATCGGTACAAAGACGTCTTTACTTAGCTTCGAGAGGCTACAGGGCTGTTAGGAGTACTTCTCTTCTTGATTCCTCATCGTGCGATTCATTCCTCTAAGGCTTATGCCTATATTTCTTCCTACTCAATCTTATAGGTCGCGAAGCACTTTCAATAAATCGAGAGTTTGAGGAATTGTAATGGTGTTACAAATATGGTGTGTGATGTTTCCGTACATAGTTGTTTGGGATATTGTTATCGCCCTGCAGAAGAATATTATGTTATTTTAGCTCAGTAGCAGTGTTTCTGAGAACCTTGAGGCTATGCTCATATTGTTATGATGCTTACGGTTGGTTACCGCATGGTGTTGATATGATGGTAAAATGCTTGCCCATATGTCGGGGTAATGGATGACTGGAAGGGAGGTCTTCTCAGAGCGTAATTTCAAGATTTCGGTATTTTAGTTAAGGCGGAGGAAGGGCACTTGGGCTACGGATGTTCAAGTCTAAGGGAAAAAAAATTAATGGAGCTTGGTGTTATCGAGCAAGGTGGAGTATTCACCTGTGTTGTGATATCGTTGTTTGATCGAATAGAATGTGTTATGTTCGCTGGTGTTATAGCTCTTCGATTGCATTGGGTCAGAGTGTTGTGAAGTAGTGTTGAAGAAGTGGTTATCAGAGATCGTGGTGTGTAGTGGTTCAGAATTGAATAGTTATTTCTAATGAAGGAAACTCGAGAAAGATGCTCTTCGAAGAGTTTGAAGTCGTGGTGATCTGCTGGTTCAAGAGTTACAGGGAATGATATTGAATTGAGGCTGCAATTGAGAAGCATGCGATGAAGGAAGACATGTGAAAAAGTGTTAGGTGGCGGTTAAATCTCTAAATGCCAGGCATCAGAGACGGAAGTCGAGAAGTTGCTTAAAGGAATGAGTTTAACTAAGTAGGAAAGTGGCAGTGTAGCCTATGAGTTTAGTGGTAAGGCGGTTGCCTACCTTGAGAAGGAGTTGGAGTGATTTGAGAATTTTAGTGGACGGGGATTAGGTCCACGAGCTTAATCAGAAATGTTGGTTATTCGGCGGAAGGTTAGATGCAACATGGAGGAGTGGTTAGGGATGAGGAAGGATGCTATATGGCGGTGAATTTGAAGATGTTGTAGCGCATTTAGTAGGTGTCCATGGGAAGCGAAAAGACTGGTAAGGTTGGTGAATGAGAGAAGGCTTAGGATGTGGTATTGATGTTGCAGAGAGTGTGCATTTCAGCGTCGTTGGAAGGTGTCAGTTGGTGATTTCCACATGTGAGTTATCTCCTGTGAGTAGGTTAGCGGGCGTGCGGTTGGCAAGTTTTGCGAAGAATTCTAGTGACTATTCGGTAGAAGGCAAAATGTGTGAATGATGCTAGAGAATTTGAGTATTCAGGAAGTGCTAACAGGAGAATTTAGAAGAATTTGACGGGTTGGTTGAGCAAGTTCATGTCAGCAATGAAGAAAGAATTTCGGTGGGGTCTAGAGGGGTGCAAGGAGTAGCTCCAGGGTAAGTGGGAGAGTCCCACCGCCTGCAATTGGGCTGCAGGATTATCTTCTCATGGGGGTTGCGGATTGTCGGCGTATTGGCAAGTTATTTTAGCTAAGGGGAAAGGAGTAAAATGGTAATTATGCATGGGATTTGATAAATGTGTGCAAAAGTTGGCCCTATTGGACCAGGGTTAGGCTTGGGAAGATTCAGAATTTATGCTTAAGGCATAGGCGAGTTGTTAGGGTAGTGACTCAGTCACGTGCTTCATTGAAAAGGGTGTTCATGTGCTAGAAGAGCCTTGGAGTTGATTGTATTTTGGGCCAGTCAGAGTGGGTGACTCTCAATAGCGGACCTAGTGAATTCAAAAGTTAAGAATGTGGTGTTTAAGGGTTAGAGGCAGTAGTATGATTAAGAATCGAGCTTGTGCAGCGTAATTTCTGAGAAAAGAAAAATTTTGGAGTGTCTATGTTATTTTCAGCATGTAGAATAGTGTTGGAGGAGTGAGAGAAATAAACTCTGGATTGTAGAAAGATTATCATGAGGGGTATATCAGTCGAAGTTGTGAATGCTCACTAGGAGGGTATGAGACGGTTCATGGGGTTCAGACAGCATGGTCTCGTGAATCAAGGCCCCTCGGGATGAGTAAGGATTGAGTTTGTCATGTGTCGAATGGGGTTGCAATTAATTCGGAGGCAAATAAGGGTGATCAAAAGGAGATAGATTGGTTAGCCATGGTTGGAATGGCACGTGTTCGGCAGTGAACCATTCGTTCAGTGTGATTAAGTTATGCATGTGGCTTGTGCCGGTGTGCGAGGCTTGTCGGCCGCCGTAATAGATTTTTATTTGGAAGCTTTCAAGTATTATGGCTTATTTGAGAATTTATGCTGGAAGGTGTTCAATTCATCCTTGTTGCAGATTGTGGGGTGTAGTCCCGGCTATTATGGTGGTCCTTGCGTGTGATGAGAAGAATGTGAGTTATGATGGACCCAGGTAAGGCTGTCAGCCTAGTTCAGTGCGAGCAGAATCAACTTGAAGTGTTTAAATGGATTGACATATGACTATGGGCCTCATGTGAGTCAGATGTGTTCATTTTAGTATAGCGCTCTTCAGAGAGGGGTGTTAGAATATCAGATGTGGTTTCGTTTTTGTCCAAATTCATGGATATTATGATTGTGCCGTGTGAATTGTGAAACGGCTTGATATATCCCTATGTGTTGAGTCTCCGTGTAGTGATGATGTTATGTGAGCAGGAGAGCTCTTGAGATTCAGAGTATATATATCGCACCTCAGTTGTGCTCGAGTTTTGTAGCGTATGGCTCTATCAGTCTCCTCAAGATGGCATTATGCACTTAGCGTGCTTATGACCGATATTCAGTAATTTGTAATAATGAGTAATCCAGCTCGGTGTGTATCTCCTTATGTGAATTTTATGCTGGGAACGGGTGGCACGCCGCCACGGGTATGTTATTTGGATTGGGTTGCACGCCGCAACAGTATGGTGTTGAGTACGGTTCCCTATAATTATTTTTCTTGTGCTTTACTTCCTATTTTCTGAGGAAAGTTCATATTAGTTGCGTGAGTCGAGTAGTCCATTCATGAGTCATTTCTGTATGTATCATGTTCGAGTTGTGGCCTATTGGCGCATTGTGGCATCGTGTGAGACTGTTGGTCATGTCTGGGGTGATTAGTTGTCTGAGCAACTTATATTAGGTGAGATGAGACTATTGAATCAGGGATCAGTGCGATAAGATTTTGTGAAGTATGGTAAAGAACAAATACCAGTATTTGGGTAGTAATGAGGTGATAATTTTAGTCAAAAAGGAGAGAATCAATGTTTGGTTAACTCCGCAGTTGGTTAGGAAATTTCTACACATCTCCTCTGTTGTGGTGGTATCGTCAGCATTATAGCAGGATGTATGTATGTATCTTATAAGGTGCATTGAGTGCATCAAATGCGTAGAATTTTGGCTATTAAGGTTCAGGGAGCGTCATTGTGGTTAGATGATGGATTATGCAGTGTATGGTGCTGATTCAGCAAAGGTACGCAGTTGTGTTTTGGTGCCTCGTGTGGTAGTTGATACGGTGTTCATATATCAGAAACAGGCCTGGCAAGGAATTTTCGGTGTTGGAATTGAGTTCAAAGCTTATTGTATGGATAAAGGAGGATATCTTCAGATTTGATCAAGCTTATGTGCTCAACCGGGTTGTGGCAGCACGGGCAGGTGATCGAGATGTTAAACGGTGATTTCAGGCAACTCCAGAGCAGTTCTTAGCACGTTCGAGGACGAACGCATGTTTAACGACCCGACCGGTCGTTTTGAGCTCTAGCGTGTCGTTCGGCAGTTTGAGCCGTGAGCAACTTCATTTTAGGTATTATGACATATAGGTGTGGTCGGAATTGAATTTCGGGAAGTTCGGAGTCAATATAGGAAGCAAATTCTCATTTCGGAAGCCTTAAGTTGGAAAAATCAACTAAGATTGGAATTTTGAGTAAACGACCTCCGAATCAGGATTTGAAGGTTCCTGCAGGTTCGTATGATGATTGTGGACTTGAGCGTATGTCCGGATCAGGCTTTGGATAACCCGGGAGCGTTTCAACATATATTGTGGAAGTCAGCATTTTTGAAGAAATTTCCTAAGTTTGGCTTAAAGCGCATTTTAGTGATATTGATGTACGTTTGGGATTCCGAGCCTAAGAATAGCTTCGTATGGTGATTCTGGAGTTGGGAGCGCGATCATAAGTGAATTCGGAGATCCGTAGGTCATTTTGAAGTCATTGTGCTAAAGATAGAAATTTGAAGGTTTTTGAGAAGTTTGACCGAGAGTTTGACTTTTTGATATCGGGGTCAGATTCCAATTCCGAAAGTTGGAGCAGATCCGTAATTTTGAATTTGACGTGTTTGCAAAATTTGGGGTCAATCGGACGTGATTTGATAGGTTTCGGCATCAGATGTAGAAGTTTGAAATTTCAAAGTTCATAAAGCTTGAATTGGAGTGTGATTCATGATTTCGACGTTGTTTGATGTGATTTGAGGCATCGAGCGAGTTTGTATCATGTTTTGAGACATGTTGGTATAATTGGTTAAGGTCCCGAGGGCCTCGGGTAGATTTCGGAAGGTTAACGGAATGGATTTCGGGCCAAAATAGCTTCTGAAATTCTGCAGCAAATCTGTTTTGGACAGCAACTTATGCATCGAAGAGCTAACTTTGGATGTGTATATATAAGAATCTATAAGGAATCTGAAAATTGGCAAAACATTAAAGTTGTAGACCTTGCATTCTGGACAAACCATTACCCATTGGGATATTTGTACATAAAGTTATGATCGATTGAAAGAAGGCTGGTAAAGCTGTTTTTGTATTTTTCCCAGAAGTTTCTGATGCGAGGAGCCTATTTTGGAAGCTTATATCTCGAAATCTATAAGTAATTGGGAGATTACCAAAACATAAAAGTTGTATATCATGGAGTCTAGTTTTTAGAACATTAAACCATTCATCATTTGGAGATTTGTGCAAAAAGCTATGACCATTCTACTAGTGGCTGTCCGGAAGAGCTGGGCATTTGTTCTTCGCGATCATGTAGAGCAAATTTTGGGCTGGAAATTTTTGTACTTCACGATCGCGAAGCAATTTACGCGATCGCGATGAGTAAATACTTGGGCAGAAGTTATATATCGAGGTTTCAGCCATTTTTAGCATATTTGGAGCTATGGAGCTCGGATTGAAGCGATTTTTTGAGGCGATTTTCACCATATGAAATGTGGTAAGTGTTTTCTTCACAATTTTGAGTTAAATACATATGTATATATGGAAATTAGTTGAAATTTTGGGTTTTTGGTAGAATACCTAGAGATTGGTATTTTGGATTTTGACCGCGAAATTGATCATGAAATTAAGAGTAAATTATATATTTGAGCTAGTATAGTCATGGGTAATCATTATCTTTGAAAAATTTGGGAATCCGTGCATGTGGGCCTGAGGACAAATTGGTCAACTTTTCGAGCGGAGTTTGGAATTTATATAATTTGAATTGTTAATAAGTATTAGAGTATATTTTCATTAGTTTGACGTTATTTGGCTAGTTTCGGAGCGTTGTGCAACGATTTGAGTCATCGAAAGGGCTTGAAAGCCGGTTATGGAATTTCGGAGGGAGGTAAGTATCCTTTCTAACATTTTGAGGGGGAATTGTCCCCATAGGTGAACTAAATGAATATATGATATTGTTTGAAGGGGCTACGTACGCACGAGGTGACGAGAGTCCGTGCGTAGCTACTGGTATGCCATGTCCGGGTAGTCTAGGACCCACATCATGCCTTGCGTTCTTTCTAGAAATGGATTATATGCTTTATGAATTTATGATTTATGAAACTTTGGTTTCTCTGAGATCACAAAAATTGGTAATTTAAAGGAATTATTTATTGAAAGTAATTTAAGAAAATGTTGTATGTGCATGTGATCGCTTCGCAATTTATATTCCGCGAGCGGAGTGTTATTTCCCCCACTCTCATGGGAGCAGGCCGTACGCCACTGCGGATTGAAAGATGCACTTATGGTTCGGGCCGTTCGACCCTCGGCAATGCATATATATGATTATTTTATGACAAAGATGCACTTATGGTTCGGGTCGTTCGATCCTAGGCAGTGCAAAGTTTACTTTTATTGTTGGTTCGGGCTGAACAACCCTCGGCATTTCCTACGCATATATATACATATCATATACCACTTGTTACTTGTATTTTTAAATTGTATTAAGGACGTAAATTGTTACATGATTCATGGATAATGACTTGACAGATATTTGGGGGGGAAATGAAGTAGAAATTATGTATTTACTTTCAGTGTTTATTGTATTGCAGTTACTTTTAAAGTTTACTAATTTTATTACCCTCGTGTACCTTTTGTTGTTGTCATATATTGTTAAATTACATTGTTGGACCATAGTGAGTGTCAAGTCGACCTCTCGTCACTACCTCTCTGAGGTTAGGCGGGATACTTACTGAGTACATGTTGTTTTCGTACTCATGCTACATTTGATGTGCATTTTGTTTAACAGCTACTTTCATAGCGATGAGGTTGGTTTGGAGACTTAGGCGAGCTGCATCATCCGGAGGTGATCCGCAGCCGGCAGAGTCTTCCTCTATGTATTGTATTTATTATATTCTAAAGTCCTTGTCCAACTTGTATTTCGGACAAGCTTTGTAGCATTTTGTAACAAGTCTTAGAAATTGCTCATGTACTTGTGACACCGGGTTCTGGAATGTATTTGGGGTGTATTTTATTAAAGCAAAAAATAGACTGTTGTTTTGTTGTTTTTACTTAAATGGATTTCATCTAGTTATTATGTATTAAAGTGAAAGATAACGATTTTTAAAATATTGAGACAGGAATTTATTTTAAACTAATTAATGATTTGCTTGCCTGACGGCGCCATCACGACCTTATGAATTTTGGGTCGTGATAAATGTGGCCAGACGAGTCGAGATGGTTCTATCACAGGGTAGTGGTCAGGGGTCTGACAAGAGGCCTCGTCATTTTGGCTCGTTCAGTGGTGTCTCATCTTGAGGCAGGGATTCTTTTGGTAGGGGCTATCCTCCTAGGCTGTTTCAGTCAGCACTCCAGGTTTCTCGCAATGATCCAGGTGGCATTAGTTCTCACATGCAGTATTTTGACCAGTTGCCCTACAGTGCACCACCAGCTCCTATCAGTGCGCCGCCACTCCAGAGTTTTTTGGGTGGTTACTCAGGTCGACAGGGTCAGTTTCAGGGCCAGCAGTCTCAGTAGCCGATATCTTGTTATACTTGTGGTGGTCTGGGGAACCTTGCTATATTTTGCCCTCGAGCCTTGAGCCGTTCTCAGCACCAGGGTTCTCGCTCCATGGTTCCAGCACTAGGTGTTCCACCACTGGCTCAGCCAGCTAGGGGTGGGGGTTGAGGTGTTAGAGGTGGAGGTCAGTCAGTTAGAGGTGGAGGTGAGGCTACTAGAGGTAGAGGTCATCTAGCAGGAGGCTGTCCCAGGGATGTAGTTCTGATCGGTGGGGCCCAGCCCCGATGTTATGCTATTCCAGCCTCAGCCTCCGATGCAGTCATCACAGGTATGGTTTCAGTTTGCAGCAGGGATGCTTTAGTTTCATTCAATCCAGGGTCCACATATTCCTATATGTCACCTTATTTTGCTTCTTATTTGGTTATGCCTCGTGAATCTCTGAGTACTCTTTTATATGTGTCTACACCGGTGGGTGATTTTACTCCTTGATATGGTAGATTTTGATGTTATTTTGGGGATGGATTGGTTTTTGCCTTATCATGCCATATTGGACTGTCACACCAAGACTGTGACATTAGCATTGCCGGGGTTGCCTCGACTGGAGTGGAGAGGGACTCCTGGTCATTCTTCCAGCAGGGTTATCTCTTATATGAAGGTTCGGTGCATGGTCGAGAAGGGGTGTTTGGCCTATTTGTCTTATGTTTGTGATTCTAGTGTCGAGGTTCCTTCTATGGAGTCTGTGCCCATTGTCTGTGAGTTTTCATAGGTGTTTCCTACAGACCTGCCGGGTATGCCACTCGACAGGGATATTGACTTTTGCATTGATTTGGCTCTGGGCACTCAGCCCATTTCTATTCTGCCATACCGTATGGCCCCGCCATAGTTGAAGGAGTTGAAAGAACAGTTGTAGGATTTGCTTGATAAAGGATTTATTAGGCCTAGTGTTTCACCCTGGGGTGGGCCGGTGTTGTTTGTTAAGAAGAAGGACGGATCGATGAGGATGTGCATAGATTATCAGCAATTGAACAAGGTTACCATCAAGAACAAGTATCCATTACCGAGGATTGATGAATTGTTTGATCAACTTCAGGGTTCCAAAGTATTTTCGAAGATCGATTTTAGATCTGGCTACCATAAGTTGAGGATTAGGGCTTTCGATGTCCGTATGACAAATTTTCGCACTCGGTACGGGCATTATGAGTTCTTAGTGGCATCCGATGTCCGTAAGATAGCTTTTCGCACTCGGTAAAGGCATTATGAGCTCTTACTAATGTCATTCAGGTTGACAAATGTCCCAGCAACTTTTATGGATCTGTTGAACTGAGTGTTCTGGCCTTATTTTGATTCCTTCGTGATTGTCTTCATTGATGATATTCTGATGTATTTCTGCAAGCGGGAGGAGCATGTGCAGCATCTTCAATTCGTTCTCCAGACTCTGAAGGACATTCAGTTATATGCTAAGTTTTCGAAATGTGCATTTTGTTTGAGTTCAGTTGCATTCTTGGGTCATGTTGTATCAGCAGAGGGTAATCAGGTGGATCCTAAGAAGATTTGAGCGGTCAAGGATTGGTCTAGACCCACATCAGCTACAGAGATTCGGTGTTTCTTGGGTTTGGCGGTTATTACCATCGGTTTGTGGAGGGGTTTTCGTCTATTGCAGCCCCGATGACTAGGTTGACTCAGAAGGGTGCCCAGTTCAGGTGGTTAGAGGAGTGTGAGGCAAGCTTTCAGAAGCTCAAGACAGCTTTGACTATGGCGCCGGTGTTAGTTTTTCCCACAGGTTCAGGGCCATATATTGTATATTGTGATGCATCTCGAGTTGGACTTGGTGCAGTTTTGATGCAGGATGGCAAGGTTATTGTATATGCTTTGCGTCAATTGAATATCCACGAGAAGAATTATCCAGTTCATGATTTGGAGCTAGCAGTCATTGTTCACGCGCTCAAGATTAGCATTATCCATATGGCATGTCATGTGAGGTGTTACGGATCACAAGAGTTTGCAATACTTGTTCAAACAAAAAGAGTTGAATTTTAGGCATAGGAGATGGTTGGAGCTGTTGAAAGACTATGACATCACCATCTTGTATCATCCGGGGAAGGACAATGTGGTGGCCGATGCTTTGAGTAGAAAGTCAGCCAGTATGGGTAGCCTTGCATATATTCCGGTCGGGGAGAGACCTCTTGCTTTGGATGTTTAGGCTTTAGCCAATCGGTTCATGATATTGGATATTTCTGAGCCCGGTCGTGTTCTAGCTTATACGGTTTCTCATTCTTCATTATTTGATCGTATTCGAGATCGGAAGTATTATGATCCTCATTTGTGTGTCCTTAGGGACACGGTGCGACACGGTTGTGCCAAGCAGGATACAATTGGAGATGATGGAGTATTGCGGATGCAGGGTCGTATTTGTGTGCCCAATATGGATGGACTTCGTGAGTTGATATTAGAGGAGGCCCATAGTTCTCGGCACTCTATTCACCCGGGCGCCGCAAAGATGTACCAGGATTTGTGGCATCATTATTGGTGGAGGAGGATGAAGAAAGATATTGTGGCATATATAGCTCGGTGTTTGAACTATCAACAGGTAAAGTACGAGCATCAGAGACCTGGTGGATTGTTGCAGTAGACTGAGATTCCTGTGTGGAAGTGGGAGCGTATCACCATGGATTTCATTGTTGGACTCCCACGGACTCAAAGGAAGTTCGATGCAGTATGGGTTATTGTGGATAGGCCAACCAAGTCAGCGCATTTCATTCCTGTGGCAGTTTTCTTTTCTTCGGAGAGATTGTCAGAGATCTACATTAGGGATATTGTTCGCCTTCATGGCCTGCCCGTGTTTATTATTTCTGATAAAGGTACACAGTTTACCTCGCATTTCTAGAGGGTAGTTTAGCGTGAGTTGGGCACACGGGTTAAGTTGAGCACAGCGTTTCATCCTCAGACGGACGGACAGTCCGAGTGTACTATTCAGATTTTGGAGGATATGCTATGAGCACGTGTCATTGACTTTGGAGGTTTTTGGGATCAATTCTTTCCATTAGCTGAGTTTTCCTACAGCAACAGCTATCAGTCGAGCATTCAGATGGCTCCCGATGAGGCATTATATGGTAGGCGGTGTTAGTCGTTGGTTGGGTGGTTTGAGCCGGGAAAGACTCGGTTGTTGGGTATAGACTTAGTGCGGGATGCCTTGGATAAGGTTAAGATCATTTAGGATAGACTTGGTACAGCGCAGTCCAGGCAGAAGAGTTATGCCAACCACAGAGTTCGTGATGTGGTATTCATGGTCGAAGAGCGCGTGTTGCTTCGGGTGTCGCCTATGAAGGGCGTAATGAGATTTGGGAAGAAGGGCAAGCTAAGACCTAGGTACATCGGTCCTTTTGAGATCCTTGATAGAGTGGGAGAGGTGGCTTACAGACTTGCGTTGCCACCGAATGTATCAGTTGTGCATCCAGTGTTTCATGTATCTATGCTTCGGAAGTATCACGGCGATCCATCCCATGTGTTAGACTTCAGCAGTGTCCAGTTGGACAAGGATTTGACCTATGAGGAGGAGCCGGTAGCTATTCTAAACCGGCAGGTTCGTCAGTTGAAATCGAAATGTTATGCTTCGGTTCGTGTTCAGTGGAGAGGTCATCCTGCCGAGGCAGCTACCTTGGAGTCCGAGTCCGATATGCGTAGCCGGTATCCACATATTTTTCCCGATTCAGGTACTTTTTTATGTCCGTTCGAGGACGAACGTTTGTTTTAAGGCTGGAGAATGTGATGACCCAAAGACGTCATCTCTTATTTTATAAGTCAAAACTATGTTCCGGCGCCTTGAAAACCTCCTTATATCTCACCTCATTTGTGCGCACCCCGGGAGTATATCCGGGAAGCTTCTATATGAAAAACTGAGAAAATGCTAATTTTGCCTTTAAATTTGAATTTAAGTTGACTTCGGTCAACATTTTAGATAAACAGATCCGGACCCGTGATTTGACGGTCCCGGAGGGTCCGTAGAAAAATATAGGACTTGGGCATATGCCCGGAATTGAATTTCGAGGTCCCAAGCCTGAGAAATGAACTGTTGAAAGAAATTATTTTATTGAAATATAAGTTTTTGGAAATTTGGCTATATTTGAAATTGATGGTATCGGGCCCGTATTTTGGTTCCAGAGCCCGGTACAGGTTTAATATGATATTTGAGTTGTGCCTGTAAAATTTGGTAAGAAATGGAGGTCATTTGACGTGATTCGGACCCGTAGTTGTGAAATTTGAAACTTTGAAAGTTCTTGAGATTTTCTTTGATTTTTATGCTAAATTCGTTGTTTAAGATGTTATTTTGGCAATTTGATCGCACGAGTAAGTTCGTAGGATGCTTTTAGGGTTGTGTACATGTTTGGTTTGGAGTCTCGAGGGCTCAGGTGAGTTAAGGATAGGCGTCAGAGTGTTTCGGACTTTGAAAAAATCTGGTGGAGTGCTATTTCTTGTGTGTGGTGTTTTGTTCTATGCAAACGCGTGGTAACGCACGCGAACGCGATGAGTAATTTGGGCTGGGGATGGGATTACACTATGCGAACGCGTAGGTCTAGAGGCGAACGCATAGTTTTAGGAGGCAGGTCAGGGGGTTTGGGGAAAGGCCTATGCGAACGTGTCCCCCTCACGCGAACGCGAAGTATGGCCGGATAAGCCAACCCGAACGGATTGCCCTTCTCGCGAACGCATAGCATTAGATGGGACTGGGGAATGGTTCATACCCTATGCGAACACGGCTAAGGGCACTCGAACGCGAAGGCCAATGGGGGTCAGTGCTATGCGAACGCGACAGACCTCACGCGAACGCATAAGAGGTTTGTCCAGGGGTTTAAAACAGTAACTAAAACGGGAATATACCCTATTTTCATATCTTCTTCCATGGAATCCGACCTAGGGCGATTTTTGAAGAGGGATTTCATCACCAAATCATAGGTTTTTGTTCTTAAGCTCATTTCCTTCATTTTCCATTAACACCCATTAGATTCCTACGCTTAAATCTTGTTCTTTAAGGGTAGAAATTAGGGATTTCAGAAGAATTATTTTGGGTAGGATTCCAAAACTAATTACATATTCGGGCTCGTAGGTGAATGGGTGATCGAGTTTTTGTTTGAACCTCGTGTTTTGACCAAGCGGGCCCGGGGTCGATTATTGGTTGTCTGGGAAGAATGATAGAAAACTCATAATTAAGCATTGGGGTTGAATTATTTAGCATTTATTGATATTATTAAGCTAATTATTTCTAGATACAATTGAATTGTAGGCGAATTCTAAAGGGAAAGCGGTGATGGAGGCTTGAGTTTGGTCGTGGAATTCGAGGTAAGTGTTTGGCTTAACCTTAGCTTTAGGGAATAGGTATTGTGTCTTATATGCACGTGTTAGTGTTATGTTCAACGTATAGGTATGGTGACGAGTATCTATACGTTGATGTCAAGCATGCCCGTGAGTCGAATATTGAGCTTTATGTGATTTCTCATTAAGCATTACTTGAGTTTAAATTGATAATTATCCATGTTAGTAGTATTTTCCTTGGTATTGATCATTGTTGAGTATTGGTTCGAGTTGAGAATTACTACGTGAAATTAAGTAACTATGTGAGATTGGTTATAGTCGTTTCCCTTGCCGGGATGATATTGCTTCAATTGTTGGCTCCCTTTCCGGGATGTTATGGCTTTATTGTTGTTATTTATATTGTTGATTTCCTTGCCGGACTGCTGTTATTATTTTGTTTGGGTGAGGAAGATTGTAAAGCACGAAGGGTGATATCGTGTATGATATTGTGAGAGAGTGTAAAAGCACGAAGGGTGATGTCGTGCCATATTATGAAATTAAAAGCACGAAAGGTGATGTCATGTCGTTTCTATTGATTTATTGTGAGGATGAGAGTAAAAGCACGAAGGTTGATTCCATTCATTCTATTTATTATTTGTTGAGGATGAGGGTAAAAGCACGAAGGGTGATGTCGTGCCATATTATGAAATTAAAAGCACGAAAGGTGATGTCATGTCGTTTCTATTGATTTATTGTGAGGATGAGAGTAAAAGCACGAAGGTTGATTCCATTCATTCTATTTATTATTTGGTGAGGATGAGGGTAAAAGCACGAAGGGTGATGCCGTGCACTTATTTTTGCGCTGTTACTTCTGTTGTTTAAATTGATATCTAATTTGTGGTTTTACTTCGTTACTTCCATTATTTGATATTTCCTCCCCTCAGAATGTTCCTCTTTCCTTTGTATTTAAATGCTTATTTTTTGTTGCTATTATTGTCTCCGTATATGATTAAACTGCATAAGTTTAGTTGGTTGTCGTGTCCTAGCCTCGTCACTACTTCGCCGAGGTTAGGCTCGACACTTACTCAGTACATGGGGTCGGTTGTACTGATGCTACACTCTGCAATTTCTGTGGAGATCCCGGTACAGGACCCTACGGACTTTAGAGTAAGGAGGCTGCCTTCAGTCCATTGGAGATTCCGAGGTAGTCTTGCAGGCGTCCGCAGGTGTGAGCACGTAATTTATCACCCACGAAATACTCCTACAAAATTCAATAGAACAAATTAATTTTATAACTTTTGTTGAATTTTGGTGATTAATTGTGAATTGTTTGCATTTGCATATTTGTAATTCATCTTTAAGTATTATTAAATTTGCATCACTATTATCAAGGAATTAAAAATTTATTATTTGCAATTAATTGAATTAAATAATAGACGAATGATGGTTATTTGATGTAATATAGTTTTAACAACTAATTACTAAAATTAATCATTTTTATCCAATAAATCATGGATTTAATTAGGAGTATAAAACTAATTGTTTTTTATGCTTGATTAATCTGTGATTAGATGAAAATAATTTTGTTGCATTTTTAATTTAATTAGGCTTAGTATTAATTAAATTGATTTCTAGGATTAATAAGACTTAGTGTACTAAAATGGGACCTGGGCTGGCTTGCCCAGGCCCAAGTCAATCTCTACACCCTCGCCCAGCCCAATTAACCAAACGAATACCCGGTCCAGACCCCCGTTACACCCAANCCCCCCCCGTCTCGCTCTTATTACTCTAACCTCAGCCCTAAACCGTCGTCTACCTCCCTAGCTCCGCCGGCCGGAAATCGCCTACGGCGGCGGAGCTCAACCAAATAACACCAAACTTTTGCCAGACAATCCCCTTCCTTCCCTCAATCACCTCATATCATCAGCTTCACCAGAAAACCACCCCAAAATCCCCAATTTCAGATCTAAGAATCAAAACCCTAAGTAATCCAACTCTGATCGATTTAGAGATAACCAGTAACTCCAACAGACATGAGTCAATAGCTCTTGATGAGAGCTATTGATTCATGTGGGTTTGGGTCATTTCCAAACCCGCCGGAGTCCGGCCAAAGTCCGGCGAGTCAAAATTTTCCGGTCAAACCCCTCAAAGGGGTATTCCCCCTTCCCTTTCTATGTGTGTCCTATTTTTTTATTATTATTACAAAAAAACCATGAATATGTTGTTATTGTTTAAATCACTGTTTTATAANAACTGCATAAGTTTAGTTGGTTGTCGTGTCCTAGCCTCGTCACTACTTCGCCGAGGTTAGGCTCGACACTTACTCAGTACATGGGGTCGGTTGTACTGATGCTACACTCTGCAATTTCTGTGGAGATCCCGGTACAGGACCCTACGGACTTTAGAGTAAGGAGGCTGCCTTCAGTCCATTGGAGATTCCGAGGTAGTCTTGCAGGCGTCCGCAGGTGTGAGCACGTAATTTATCACCCACGAAATACTCCTACAAAATTCAATAGAACAAATTAATTTTATAACTTTTGTTGAATTTTGGTGATTAATTGTGAATTGTTTGCATTTGCATATTTGTAATTCATCTTTAAGTATTATTAAATTTGCATCACTATTATCAAGGAATTAAAAATTTATTATTTGCAATTAATTGAATTAAATAATAGACGAATGATGGTTATTTGATGTAATATAGTTTTAACAACTAATTACTAAAATTAATCATTTTTATCCAATAAATCATGGATTTAATTAGGAGTATAAAACTAATTGTTTTTTATGCTTGATTAATCTGTGATTAGATGAAAATAATTTTGTTGCATTTTTAATTTAATTAGGCTTAGTATTAATTAAATTGATTTCTAGGATTAATAAGACTTAGTGTACTAAAATGGGACCTGGGCTGGCTTGCCCAGGCCCAAGTCAATCTCTACACCCTCGCCCAGCCCAATTAACCAAACGAATACCCGGTCCAGACCCCCGTTACACCCAAATGACCATGTTTCGTTTAATGAACGAATCCCAGCCGTTGATCAAAATAGATCAAACGGCTGGAAACTCCCCAGGCCTTAAATATAAATATNTCAAAACCCTAAGTAATCCAACTCTGATCGATTTAGAGATAACCAGTAACTCCAACAGACATGAGTCAATAGCTCTTGATGAGAGCTATTGATTCATGTGGGTTTGGGTCATTTCCAAACCCGCCGGAGTCCGGCCAAAGTCCGGCGAGTCAAAATTTTCCGGTCAAACCCCTCAAAGGGGTATTCCCCCTTCCCTTTCTATGTGTGTCCTATTTTTTTATTATTATTACAAAAAAACCATGAATATGTTGTTATTGTTTAAATCACTGTTTTATAATGTTTAGGTCGAGATTTTTCTTTGTTGTTTGTTTTTTCTTTCACTGTGTTCTTTATCTGATTCATGTTGTTCTTCTTGATTAATCTGAAACCCTAAATGTATTTCATACTTTAATTAATTATCTTGGTAAATAGGTTCTTTAATAATCATGCTCCTAGCCTAGGGTTTTTATCAATGTTTCACGTCTGTGTTTGTTTCTTTTCCTTGATCCATTTTTGATTAATTGATTCTGTCTATTTAGCTCAATCGTACGTGTTTAGATTAATTGAACCATGTTTAGATATGTGGAATAATTTAGTCTAGGTTTTAATGTTGGTAAGCTTCATGACAGTCATATTTAATTTGTCTCGTTGATTAATATCATGATTTATCACTGGCATTCACATATGTGTTTGTTTTTTCTATTAACTCGTTTGATTAATTAGTTCGGATTGATAAGTATATAGGATGTTTAGAATTCTTGGATTGATTAAGTTTTCCTAACTTACTAATTTATTCATGAAATTTTGATCCTGATGCATTAATCCTTTCTGTTAATTTTAAGTTTTCGTCATTGATTAGGTAAAATTAAGTAATTTTAGAACAAGTAAAATTAGGTTTAGGTTGTTCAAATTTAGAGTCATCTACCTGATTCTAGAAGGTCCTAACATGATAGTACATCTAGAAAGTTCCAGCCATATACAGCTGTCTAAAAGGACGGAAAGTTGTCCCAATGGAGGCACAATCTGATCCTTTAAGGAGAATATACCCTTTTTGATACCCTCCTTAGGCTATTCTATAAATAGAAAACCTACCCTTACACTCTAGGAACAGAAAAAATCAAAGTAACTGCTACTCACTAACAAATTTCCAAAATATTAGTAGAAAACAAAGAGAAAAATCTGATTTCCATTTTAAAAAAAGTTCATCAAGTATCTGGTTGGTTTCTCAGCCATTGTTCTTCTTTGGATTCTAATTTTTGAGAACTTCTGGTTTAATTTCTCATGGGAGATGTGATGGATTTGAAGTTTGCTGTTTGTTTGCTGCTTGGTTTTCTCCTTCTTCTTGTTGTTTTTCCATCTCAGCCTGACCTTTATTTGGTCAGGTCTTTTGTAAGTTTCTCTTCAAAAGTTATGTAACATCTCACCCTTAATGAAATGTCCAGATCGGAATCTTTGTTTTCCCATTTGCTGTGTAAACCTTTTATTCTATAACTAAATCTTCTTTCGTCTGTTTTTGTATGAAAAATCTAAAATGTGATTGATTAACATATCAGTTAGTTTATAGGTAGATGAACTTGAATAGGTGCTATCTTTGGTGTATATTAATCTTTTGGAATTATTTTGTTGGTATCAGTTTAGCTTTGCTTTATTTTTGTTTGATTTTAGAATGCATGAGTTTTGTGGTGTAGTAACCATAAAAATGAGTTAGATGTTTACTTTGTGTTTGCCTTAGTCTCTACTGAGATTATCTGCACTAGGGTAGATGAATTCGACCTTTTAATGGTCAAATTCACCCCATAGTAAGTGCACAAACATTAGTTACTTGCTCAAATTACACCCTTAAGGGTACAAAATGTATGATTGAAAAGGGCATTAAGGAAGGGGAATCTGAACCTCCAAATGGTCAGATTCACTTCTTGAAAGTGCCTTGAATAGTCAAAGTTTTTGTATAGAAACTTGCTGAAGTTCGTGGTGTATCTACTAAACATAGGGTGAATATTGAGAGTCTAATAAGGGGCATTACTGGAGCTGAATCTGACCTTTCTTCATGGTCTGGTTCATTCTAGGAAAAATACACAAAAATGTTCTTTTCAAGTATTATGTAGTATAGCAACTTTAGAGTCAAATCTGACCACTTTTATGGTCTGATTTGTTCTATAGAATGCATGACATATTAGTCGTGTTTGGATGTTTAGAAAAATGCAAACAAAGGCCCAAGGTATAGTCATAGAGCATCCAAGCTGGAGCAACCAATTGAGGGCTCTATTATCAGCTCTCTCTTATTTTAGAAAAAATATTTTTTTTTAATAGAAGTTGTTATTTTGCTTCAGGTTGTAATTTATTCAGAATTACCTTTTCAGAATCATTGTAATATAAGACTGGACAATATATTTATTGTATTAGCTGTCCTTCCTTTTCGTACGTATGTGTTCATATAATTTCAGAAAAAATGTGTATAATTAGCTCCAGATTTGTTTTGAGTAAACTGGACTCAAACATGGATATTCTGGACAGTTTAAAAAAGGCCAAGCTATTGATAATGGCCTGTTAAAGCTTGAAAAAGCCTTAACATAGTCCATTGGGCTTAAAAATACGAAAAGCCCTTAGCCTCAAGGTTGTTTGTTTCCAAATTTAAATACAAAGTTTCAAATGTTAATCGTTTAAGCATTAAGATTTGATTGAGAAATTCAAAAGCGCCATTTCTAAATCTTTTCTTACAATTTTTGTGTTCAAATTAGCCTGTCCAAATGCCTTCGTAAATAACTATTGAAATTCTGAAAATGACTAATTTAGGCCAAAGGAATTTCGAAGTATATACAAATATGAATTTGTTATTCAACGTGCTTTCTCATCAGATTAATCTCGTGTTCTTCAGATTCCAGAATTTATAACAATATGTAGGACTCAATATGTATGAATTATGAATCAAATAGCATGAGTCTATGTCATTTGAAGTTGATAAAACTATTCCAGTCAATGTTTTATGTGTTTACTTGACCTTATAAATATGTGAATTGTGAACCCGTAATTTTAGACCTTTCCTCGTTAGCATGATTTAATGAAGTTAACTAGCTTTACTCTTCTTGCAAAATTATCCGTAATTAGGATTGGCCCGAAAGAGTTAAATGATAATTTGGGCTAAAATATGGCCATAGCCCAAGTATTGTGTCCTTTAGAATTTAATCTTAAACAATCCTCTACATATCCTCTAGGTAGAAAAATATTCCTTTAGTTTGAAATTTAGTAAGTAATCGAAAATTACTTCAAACAAACCATAACCTACACTCGGGCATGGCAACTCGTGTCCCCCGACCCTAACTTCAAACCATAATAAAATCACACGTAGCATACACGGGTGCATTTCATATGATGTGATTGCGATGTGTTCAAAAATAACAAGTGCACACCTTCGTGACTTGTTCTAAAATAAATTCATAAATATACGAATTGGTTTCTATATATATCCCGTAAGACTAAAAATACCTCCTTAGATAGAAAACCTAGAGAATAATTGAATATCGCCTCAAATAGGCATTTTTAAAACCGTCATGACCATAGTCTTGACTATATAATCTACACTCGGGTGTGGCAACTTATGTCCCCGACTTCAACTCAAAGCCATAATAAAAATTACATGTTGTAATTGCGGGTGCATTTCATGTGGCGCAGTTATAACGTGTCCAAAACAAACAAGTCCACGCCATCGTGACTTGTTTCAAGATAAATCCATAAACATCAAGAGCAGATAAAATTTATAAGGCTAAGCGCACAATAGGCTAAAATACATAAACAATCAGATAATTTAGTCCAAATAATAATAGTTAAGTGATCGTGCTAGAACCACGGAACTCGGGAATGCCTAACACCTTCTCCCGGGTTAACAGAATTCCTTACTCGGATTTCTGGTCGCAGACAGATATAAACAGAGTCAAAATTCCTCGGTTTCGGATTTTTAAATAAAACGGTGTCCCGAAGCATCGTCAAAAATCCGGGTGGCAACTCTAAAAATAAAAATAAATCCCCAAAACCGAATAATGTCACTTTAAGTGGAAAAATTCTATCATTACCCCTCATTAATCTGGGTAGTGAAAAAAGAAGGTGTGACAGCTCTAGCGGCTCTACTAGGGATCGAACCCAGAATCTCTGGTTCAGGGTTTAAGAACTCGAGCTTATATAACTGTTATGTTTTGGCTTTCATTATCTAATTTTACGTGTTTAAAGACCATCCTGATGCATCCTACTTGCTATGTGTACAATATTTTATTTTGGTTTGTTTGTTGACCCGCTAAAGAAAGAGAGAAATAGAATAGGAGATTTATCCGATTTTTGAAAAACCCCGATATTCAAAAACATCCCGAAACTCTGTCAAAATTTTTGAAAATAGAGGAAAAGAAAGAAGGAAAATGTATTTCAAAATGAAATGAGTCGGTGCATATTTTTCGAAATTGTGTCGAGATTTCCCGAACTACGCATTATTTGATTCTCACTACTGTGGGATACGTAGGCAACCCTCAAAGGGTCCAACTTTATTTTTCAAAATCAAAATACAAAATACGGTCGTATATAAAGTTAGGTGACGTCCCTCTTGCATAAATAGCCAATTTGTCCCAACGGGGTGCCGGAAGGCTGTTTTGCAAGAATAGTCGCCTGTGGGCTTTTCCAAAACTTTTGACTCAATTGGCAAGTACAACCCTAAAAACTTCTTACCCGAAGTGTTGAGGGGTCGTATTCGCAAAGATGGTCCATTTTCATTTGATAACGAAATTTTTGCAAAAATAGCATTTTGATTTACCTTTGGTAAAAAATAAACTCTGGCTTAGCTTTTTCCTTAACCAAATCACTTAATAAATGTGCAGGATGAGCACTGTCGAAAATATTCCCTTTAGAGCTATCGAGGAAATTCCCGTGGGACTCCATATGTGGTGGAGGGACTTGGGGGAATTAAGTAGAAAATCCGCGGTAAAAGCTTTGGGCGGACTCACCGGCCTGTTAAAAGTTAAGCCAAGATTGGACATCATCGAGGCTCTAGTATCATTTTGGGACCCCGCTCACAACGTGTTCCACTTTTCGGACTTTGAGTTGACACCCACGCTAGAGGAAATAGCGAGATATGTCGTCCTCAGTGAAAATATAAGAAGCCGATATCCAGTAGCACCTCGGGCTGTGACTCCGCACAAGTTCTTAGACCTTCTGAGTATTAGTCGGAAAATCCAAGACCCGCATATGTCTGAGGGGTTCTGCACTTTCTATTTCCTATACAGTCGCTATGAAGATCCTCGGGGTTTCGAAGCTGATAACACTGGTCTGACTCACCACAAGAACCAGGCTAAATGGGAGGCTTGCCGGGGGTTGGCTTTCGTGGTAGCATTCTTGGGTACCCTAATTTGCCCAAGGAGTGAAGGACGCATAGATATTGGACTTGTGGGTATGGCAGATTTCATGATGAGAAAATCCAATGGAACTCTTATACCGATGGTCTTAGCCGAGATTTACCGTGCTCTAACGGTTTTCTAGTTTGGGGGGGAATTCTTTGAGGGGTGCAACCTACTTCTACAGATGTGGATGATTGAGCACCTATGTCATCGCCCAGGCTACATGAACTACAGTTTGACTGGTTTGAATTGTATTGAAGAACACGGCACTCGGGTAGAGGGCCACGAATTTCTGGAGGGAACAGAAGCCTGGATCTTACATTTGAGTTCATTCACTGCCGACTGAATCGAGTGGACATTCGGGTGGCTCCCTGTCGGCGAAGTTATCCACATGTCGGCTGAGGTGTGTTACCTTTTATTGATGGGCCTGCGAAGCATTCAGTCGTATGCCTCACATCGGGTCCTACGAAACTTGGGATCGCAACAAGATGTTCCACATGACGAGGATCTGAGTTGACAAGCCATTGAGTTATGTGCGAGAGATGCATTTCCAGAGGACCCGGTCCGCAAAATATGGAATCAGTGCAGATTTTTAGAGCCTCAGACTCGGGTAAGAAATTTGTCCAGATGGGAAGTAGAGTCGGCCTACACTTCTTGGTATGGTAGAAGAGGCAGAGAGCATCAGGAGCCAGAACGAGCTGTAAAAAGACCCCATGTGCAGCAATTCACTGAGCAAACACAAGAGCACTAGGCTTGGTTAGAAAAAGAGAACAACTACCGAGCTACCATAAGTAAGTTGGAGCCCAAATCAGGGAACTCAAATTTGAAAACACTCTACAAGCCCTGCAGCCGAAGGGGAAAGAAACAGGCTAAACAAAGAAAATGAAGCCCTCCGGGCTCAGATCCAGAAAATGAAAATGGCTACTGAAAACCCTAAAAGAAGCAAAACTGATGAAAGACTTATCAACAATCTAAGGAAAGAGTTGTGTAGCTATGGTGATAGTCATGAAAAAGCTGAAGAGGACTTGGCCCGAGTTCGGGAAAAATTGACAAAAGGTGCGGAGGAAAGAGCAGAGTTTGTCCAAAAATTGAAAAGAAAACATGACCAAGAAGTCAAAGGCTTAAAGGAAAAGGTGGCCTCCCTCGAGAAAGAAATGGTCAAACAAGCAAAAAGGTTTAAAGCAGAAAGAGAACAGTGTTATACCATGATGGCTCAATTGGAGGTAGAATTACAATAATGGCAAGAATAGAGTCACAAGGACACCCAGGTTTTAAAGGCAATATCTCAACAGATCGGGCGTCTACTTCAGGAAAAGGGTGTCATCAGGCAAAGGGTCAGAGAGATCGCCGATTATATTGTCACCAAGTGCCAAGAGTGTGAAGATATGACTCGGACCACTTTCTTCGCAGCGGTAATGATTTTCATCCACAAGATAATGGATAACCTATACCGCCTCCAGCAAGATATGGCACGCAGGCCCGTGGCGAGGCCGAATGATGCCCCACGGGCCCCTGGAGCAATGGAAGCACTGATGTATTCTTGATGTCCTTGTCGAGTCTGTATTTCATTTCTCTATTGCAGTCCTGTTTGAGTCTACTGTATTTTTTTTTTAATTTCCAAGAAAGTATGTAGTTTGAAATTTCAAAAATGTGTTGAAGTCTCTTGTAATGAATGAAAGTTTTTATCTAGTGAATGAAAATTTTGAAAAATCAAAAAATGTTTATTTCCTTCGTATATATTTTTGA
The DNA here is from genome assembly GCA_005239495.1 of Nicotiana undulata. Taxonomy (NCBI): domain Eukaryota; kingdom Viridiplantae; phylum Streptophyta; class Magnoliopsida; order Solanales; family Solanaceae; genus Nicotiana; species Nicotiana undulata. The sequence goes on along the minus strand of ML270159.1, from coordinate 3,830 downwards.
ACTACGTGATGATCTGATTCACGCGACGTCGTGATACGTAGGCAATCCACATAGGATTCGATCATAACCTTAAAAAGAAAGTAATTCAGGAAAGAGAAAAAGAAATGAAAAGAAGAAGAGAGTGACAAAATAACAGAGAAAAACAAAGGGCGAAAATAAAATTTCAAATTCGAGAAACAAAGCCGGGATGAAACACACAACTGGTGTAAAACATGTAGAATGCGTTTAATTGTCTAGGTGCACTGCATACCCCTAATGTGAGATTCCTTATGTGATAAATGCCTCAACCTAACATTTTGTGGTTCCCTCTTAAAGGTGTTTCTTTAGGTGGTTGGTTTGGCGGTAACCTGGCTTCACATACATACTTCACCAGATCAAAAGAGAGCGTAGAAATGACATCTGAAATCCACTTACCAATCATCAATTCCTCCGTGGATGACCCAAGCTCGGTCATTCCAATATCTGAATCAGCCGCAGCTGAAGAAAATAGAATTATGCGTTGCCGCATACTGGAAATGTGGGACGCATGGTCCAACGTTAGGGAATTGTTGACCCAAGTCACTGCATGGTTTTGAAGATTGACAAATGTCTACCAAGTTGAACCAGGTCCATCAGGCTATCATAGTGAAACCGACTCATTGGCATGCGAAGAGTCCATGCGTAGGAGATAACATGTTATGTGAATTATCTGGGAACTAAGAGGTTGTCTCCTAAAGCAAAAAGGTTGCTAATTGATAAGAGGTTAGAGTTTGAATTCAGCAAGGATAGTAACAAAGTAAAGAAGTTGAGTTTAATACAAACTCTTCCACCAAGGAAGAGTTGCATCAGTATTAAACAAGAACATCTCAACTTCTGGTGTTATATAATGTTGAAGTATTCCTACTGAAGAATGATCGCACAAAGGCAGAAGTGAAACAAGTATTGAAAGCAAAATTCCCAAAGATATTTTGCAAGCAGAATCCTTGTGCGAGACAAAGGCTACTGACCAGCTTGAAGAACCAGTTTCATCTGTTTGTTTATTGAGTCTAGTTGGTTGTAGTAGGTGATTTAATATTTTATCTTTTCAGCTTTGTTAGAAGCAATTGTAATAGGTACACACTGTTCAAGTTAGAGTTACCTTGAAGCTTGTTTCAATTANAGAATCCTTGTGCGACACAAAGGCTACTGACCAGCTAGAAGAACCAGTTTCATCTGTTTGTTTATTGAGTCTAGTTGGTTGTAGTAGGTGATTTAATATTTTATCTTTTCAGCTTTGTTAGAAGCAATTGTAATAGGTACACACTGTTCAAGTTAGAGTTACCTTGAAGCTTGTTTCAATTAGCTAGAGGTTAGGTTGCTACAAAGGGATTAGAGTTAGTCCTAGGTTTACAAAAGAGTTTATTTTGTAAATGTTGTTTGGCTCAGAGTTGTAGTGAAGAGTTTGTGAAAATCTTACTGAGGAGTATGTCGTGGTTTTTTCACCTTTTGAGCCAGGTGTTTTCCACGTAAAACTCTCTGGTTTTTACTTTACTGCATTTATTATTCCGCACTAGTAGAAGTTGGAACACCAAGAAGAACCAGGTTCTTCTACCAAGACAGCACTCGAAAAATTAGACACCACACAAATCAACCCCCCTTCTTGTGTGGTATTGAAGTATAAAACATCAATTGGTATCAGAGCAGGTTATCCTTGAAAAGGCTAACACCTTGGAAAAGATCAAAATGAGTGCACCACCTGGAAACTGGGAGGTTCAATCAACTGCAAGGCCACCACTCTTCAATGGCCAGTATAACTCCTGGTGGAAGAACAGGATGACGGACCACCTGATCGGAGAAAACTATGAACTCTGGGACATAGTCACTTATGGTCCTCTAGCTACCATGAAGAAGACTGTTGAAGGTGTAGATGTACCAAAGACTAGAGTTGACTACACTGCTGAGGATCTGAAGAAATGGGAGAAGAATGCAAAGGCCAAAAAGTGGCTAGTGTGTGGACTAGGTCCAGATGAGTATAGCAGAATCCAAAGCTGCACCACTGCCAAAGAGATCTGGGATACCTTGCAAGTAGCCCATGAAGGAACACCTCAGGTAAAAAGATCAAGAGGTACTCTACTATACTCTCAGTATGAGAACTTTACTATGAAGGAAGGTGAGACAATCCAATAGATGTACACAAGGTTCACAACCTTGACAAATGAACTTAAGTCTCTTGGAAGAGTAATTCTTGAAGAAGATAGGGTAGAAAAAATCTTAACAGGGGTTTTGCCAATTTCTTGGGAAAGAAAGATCACTGCTATCCAGGAATCCAAAAATATGAAAACTCTCAGATTGGACGAGCTAATTGGAAACCTTACTGCCTATGAACTCAGAAGGCAGACAATGAAGATGGATGGTCCAAAGAAGGAGGGGAGTCTAGCACTGAGGATCACTGAGGGGTCAGATCTTGAGAAAGATGAGATGGCCATGATTACCAAAGAATTTAGAAACTTTCTCATGAGGAAGAAAGGCATCTCCAGAGGAGGAAATTACAACAAAGCTAAAGCCCCAGAAAGTCCAACCAACGAGGGATGCTACAAGTGTGGAAAAACTGACCACCTTATCAAGAACTGTCCTCAGTGGGAATTATGGAAAAAGGAGAGATATGAAAGAAGGAACTGGTCCAACCCAAGAAAACCACAACAAAAGCTATGGTTGATGCTTGGGGGGAAAGTTCAGATGAAGAATTAGAAGATGGTGAGACTGAAGATCAGGCGCTCGTGGCAATTGGAGAATCAGATGAGGAATCACATGAAGAACCAGAGGTAAGTACCTCCCATCTTAAAAACAAGATAAAGTTCCTATCTAAAGAAAAACTCTCTGAGTTGCTACTTGATTTCATGGATGATTCTGAAGAAACAACCAAAGAGAAGGATCATCTTTCTCAAGAATGTGCAATGCTAAAAGAAAAATGCATGAACCTGGAAATCAAAGTAAGTGAATCTGAAAAGAAAAACACTATCCTGATGAACCAGGTTCATCCACTTGAAACTGAGATTCTAGAGCTAAAATCTGAAAACTTAAAACTGAAGCTAGGATCCAGCAAAAAGGTTGTTGATCATTCTCATATCATGTTAGAAGAAAATATGAGAAAACTAAAAGATAAGATGTATGACAAGGATGAACAGATAAGAACTCTTAAAGAAGAACTTGGCAAAGTCAAACATGAACTAGATCGAACTTGTAATTGGAATAAATCATCTGATGCCTTGACATGGCTTCAAGAGAATCACAGTAGCAACCGGACAGGGCTTGGCTTTGGGAGTAAATTGCCCAAGTGGTATCCCAAAAGCAAGTATCTCACTCTTCCTGAAAATAATATCTGCACCCACTATGGTAAGACTGGCCACTACAAAATTGAGTGTACTGCAAAAGAGCAGGCCAGTCAGAAAAATGAGAAGTTTGTTAAAAAACAATTGGCTACCAAATTGGGCCAAAAAAATTTAATTCATCCATTCTCTCATAGAAAAGTACTCAAACTGGTTTGGGTTCTAAAAACTAACCCCTGATTTCCTTTTGTAGGTACAAGTGAGAGGAAGCAGCCAAATTTGGTTTTTGGACAATGGTTGCTCAAACCATATGACGGGGAATAAGGNACACGTTCCATCGAACATGTGTACTTGATAGATGGCTTGAAATACAGCTTGATCAGTGTGTCACAATTGTGTGACAGTGGTAACCTGGTTGCTTTCACTTCCACAAAATGTTTTGTGATTAACTTGCTTACTGACAAGATTGTTTAGCAGGTAAAGATAATGAATAATATCTATGTCATAGACTTGTCCACATTGTCTGAAAATGAACTCACTTGCTTA